>JAJLVB010000027.1:53542-89646 GCA_030570135.1 Pichia deserticola | reverse complement strand
AGTAATCTGAACTAACAAGCGAAAGTGTCGACAAATGAAAAATTTTAACATATATTTTTCATTTATTCTTGTGTATACATTAACTTGTACATATATAAAACTCTTGTATATTTTATTTTAACAAGTGAAGAATATCTTAATTATAGTAGATACATATTCGCACATTTTAACTACTAAGCTACAAACTTAAATATTTTGATTTTTTTTCTTGTCAAAACATGTTGTCGATTTTTATTTATTTTGTTAGTTCAAATAATGAATTTAACATATTAAATAACATTATAGTACTTATTATTCTAAACAACTAATCTGATAAAAAATGGTACGTCTATTCGATAATAATTATCAACTGAATTCAATCAAATTTTTTTTACTAACATGACTCAAATTAATTAATTTATATTCAAGTCTGCCCTTTTCAATTTTACATCATTATTACAAGTTTTAATATTATTGATTTGTACTTCAACATATATTCATTCAATGTGGCCAGCAGTACTAGATAAAAATAAGACAGGTATATTAGGTCTTTTTTGGAAATGTGCTAGAATTGGTGAAAGAATGTCACCATATGTCTGTATCTGTTGTATAATTATAGCTATAAATCAACTCAGAAGTTAATTTTATTATTTTATTACATTATTTTATAATTTAAACAAAACAAATTGTATATTAAACTATATAAAGAAAAGATTTAATACATCCTTTAATTCAACTAAATTCAGTTATTTCATTCTCTCCGTGTACAAGACGATTTACATTATTATTACCAACAATATTACTAAATCTCATGACATCAAGTTTACTGTAAATTGAACGAATCATACATAAATTTAAGTCAAGTTCATCCTCCTCCTCCTCCTCCTCCTCCTCCTCCTTATCATCATCATCATCATCACCACTGTTTTGTTCTTTTATTTCACCAACTTTTATCTTAGTCTTTTCAGCATTTATACGAAGTTTTTCATTGGCAATAAACTCTAATACTTGTTGATAAAAATCAGGATCAGATGGAAGTTGATAAAAAATTAAATTTCTAACACCTTTAATATCAAACCTTTTATAAAAATGTAATCTCTCTGTATATAACATTATAGTTGCTTGATTAGATTTATTTTTAAATAATGCTCTACTCCTAGTTAATTTACTATTACTAGAATATTCATCAATTGCAACAAATGATAAACTTGATTCATCTTTTAAATATTTTTTAATTCTTAAATAATCAAAATAACTTGGAATAAAAATTAATGTACCAAATTTATAACTACTTTTATTAATAATTTGTGGTAAAACAACATTTTTGAAAAATTCAAATCTTTTAATTGGTTCATTAATAATTGATTTTTCATCAAATTCAAATCTCATAAATACTTGCTTTAATTTTTCAAATTTATTAATTAATCCTAATTTGTATAATTTATAATTTGTTGAATCAATTATACTCATTGATTCAATTGGTATATAAGATGTTGAACCTGATAATAAATTTTTAGAATTTTTAACAATTGAAATCATTTCAGGTGTTGCAAATTTATCAAAGCATAAAAATTGTGTTAAAAATTCATTTTGTCCATTAATTGCCCACATTCTAATTCTTGAAAAATCAACATTAATAAAATCTTTTGGAATTTGATTTAAATGATTTTTCAAAATTTCAGTTACATTTGACCAATTTTGCATCATCATACCTTCAGCTTTATCAATAACACAAATTTCAATTGAACTTAAAAAATTATTTTTCATACCTTCATTTTCTTTATCATTTTTATCATTTTTATCATTTTTATTATTTTTTTTGTTATATTTACTATTCTTTCTTGCTTCAATTTTATTATATAATTTTAATAAACCAAGTGGTGATGCAATAATTATATCTGATTGTTCTAATGGAGAATATAATTTTAAAGTTTTACGTGTATATTTAATACCTAAAACAAATAAATCTGATGTATTACCATCAAAATATTCTTCAAAATCTTTTGGCCTTGAATGATAAACTCTATCAGTAATTTTTGAATCATCAAAAAATTGAGTTTTAAATTTTTTCTTATTTTCAACATTTTCCATATGTAAAATTTTAATTAGTTTATCAACAACTTTATAAGCAAAATTTCTACTTGGTAATAAAATTAAAATTTTAGGTCTTGTATAACCTTGATCTCTAAATTCTGGTTCAATTTCATTATCTTCAATAATACTATTATTATTATCATTATTATTACCTTCTTTTAATTTTTTCTCATATAATGATTTTTTTTCATTATTATTTAAAATTCGATCTCTTGTTTTTAAAAGATGATTTATTGAATGTAATAAATAAAAATCTTGATATTTTGATTTAATAATTTCATTATTTAAATATTGGAAATTAATTGTTTGATATGTTAACATTGATTCAATTAATTCAATATCTAATTTACTTGTTTCTTCAAATTCTAAAAATTTATCTTGAACTTTCTTTTTAACATTATGATATTTTAATTTTTGATCAAGTGTTAGACCAGTATTAATAGTTTCAACAATTTTAGGATTAACCATTGGGAAACCATATCTATATTTAATATATTTATCATTATTATCATTATCGATTGATTTGATTTCTTCCTTAGAAATTAATTTAATTCTTTTATCTTTTATAGGTAATGATTCATATTTATCAATTATTTTAGAAATTTCATCTTCTTGATTGAAATGAAGATTAAATGAATCGAATTTATTATTAAAATCCAGATTATCTTGAATTTTTTCTTCATCATTAAGTACATCTTCTTGTGCATCAACAAATTCATTATCTACAGAATTATCTGATAAATTATTTTCATAATCGTTTTCATCCTTATCATTATCATTCTTATCATTATCATTCTTATCATTATCATTCTTATCATTATCATTCTTATCATTATCATTTTCTTTTTCATCATTTTTTAAAGAATTTTTCAATTCTTCAATATCATGTTTTGATTTTAATAATGTAACCAATGCTGAATATGCCATTTTATTTTCCTTTTTATTTGATCTTTTAGATGCAATAGTATTTTTTTGAGTATCTTCATCATCTTCATAATCATTATTTTCACCTTTACCTTCACCTTCACCTTCACCTTCACTTTCATTTTCACTTTCTAAATCATCATTATCGTTGTCAATATTACGATTATTTCTTTGACTGGAATATTTTTTGTCATTTTTCATAGTCCGATGACTAGTTCTAGTGACTGAACGAAGTTCAGATCTTCCGAATTTCGATCTTTTTTGTCTTTTATTCCCACCGGAAGGACCTATTATATCTAAGCTATGTGACATTCTCTGTGTTTGATTGTTTACCAGTTGGAAAACAAGAATATTAGAGTAAAAATCAAGAATTATAAAATAAAAAAATCAAAAAAAAAAAAAAAAAAAAAAAAAAAAAAAAAAAAAAAAAAAAAAAAAAAAAAAAAAAAAAAAAAAAAAAAAAAAAAAAAATAAAAAAAAAAAAAAAAAAAAAAAAAAAAAAAAAAAAAAAAAAAAAAAAAAAAATAAAAAAAAAAATAAAAAAAAAAAATGAAAAAAAATGCAGAAAGTCTAAAATTCTGCTCAATCACTAGCAATGCCCAGAAACACCAAAAATAATTCTAATTAGATCTCTTATAATATTTCAGAAGAAGTTACCAACTTGAATACCACAACATGAATAAATACCATAGCATCTTATATGAATCTACTACCTGTACTTGCCTCCAAGTGGTAACAAATAGATACTCCTGCTCATAACTTTTATATTTATATAACAAGTTAAATTTAAATTTATATTTTATTTGCACACAATTTTACTATGGCGCACTGTAAAGTTTTTTCTCATGAAACAAAAACGAAACCAACGGAAAGAATCAGTTCTAACACTGCTTTCCTTTTTGAATAGAATATCCTTTAGATAACTGATTACATCTCTCATATCTCTCATATTAGACACTGAATTTGCAGAATTAACCCTTCGGTAAAGCTATGTCGTCAACAGAATCCCCCAAAAATTCTTTGAAAAGGGAAGAAGAAACAAAAATAACTGAAATGGAGGCTCTAACAACAGTTAATGATAATATTCCAATATCACCATTAAGAACGCTGTCTTCAAATAGTATAAAATCAAATACATCAAATACATCAAATAAATCAAATAAATCAAACATTTCAAATTCCTCATCTTTATCTAATTCATCTAATTCTTCAATATCATTTAAAATTAATGATGCATTAATAAGGGTTTTACGTATATTATTTTCAACAATTTATTTAATTTATATAATATTGACAATACCATTAAGTTTTGAAGTTGGTGGATTAAATTGTGGTTTAAGCTATTCTTTAACTATCTTAATCTTATATTTTTGTTTAGCAACTTTAAGAGTTTTGAAGTATAACCGTTTTATCTCAAGTTTCCTTTATTATTTACAACATTTACTTTTACCAACTTTATTATCATTTTTTTTAACAATTTTTAATTCAAATAATTCAATTGATAATTATAATTATAATTATAATTATAATTTTAATTCAAATTCAAATTCATTTATTCAAAATATTTGGTGGAATTATATAATTCAATTTTGGAAATTCTTTTTAATTAATTCAACACCTTTATTTACAATTTTAGAAGGTTTTTGTTCATTATTATCAGTTCAAGCAATTGGTCAATTATTTAAATATTTTATTAAAAATAAATCAGATATTTGGTCAATTTTAAATTTAGTTTTAAGTTCTTGTATTTTATCTGCAAGTATTTATTTTGCAGGTAAAATTTATGTATCACCAATAATTGATTTAGATAATTTTGGTTTAATAAGTGCATCATTATTAGGTTCAGTTTTTACATTAACAATTTTAATTACAATTTATGCAATTTATTTTAATAGGGCAACAACTTTAGAAAGTTCATTAATGGTTGCATATATTGTTAAATGTTGTTATGAATTATTCCCTGAATTATCAAATAATAATATTAGTTTACTGTTTAAATTCATATTTAATGAATTTAAAAAAATTGATAATCAAGCAAAGCAATCATTAACTTTAAATAAAGAAAATATTAAACTAATTAGATTTTTAAATTATTTTAAATCATTTAAATTTATTAATAAAATTTGGAGTAAATATTATTATGAAAATGATGAAATTTCGGAAATTTCAAATAGTATACTTAAAAATTTCCCAAAATTAATTGAAAATATTTTAAATTTTTTCAAAATTTGTGAAAATTTTAGTAAAATATTATTTGATTTTATAATTGAAAATTTCCCAAGATCATTTGAACCACTTTGGGATTTTGTTAAAATTTCAATTAATAATTTAACTTTTTCAATTTTAATGCAATTAGCTTATAGAATTACAGTTTTCTTTGCTGCAACTAAAATAATACCAATTTTATCACCAATTAATAAAAAAAATTCAAATAAAAAAGTAGAAGAAGAACAATCAACTTCAAGTAGATTAATTTATTTATATTCACCATGTATTATAATTGCAGTTTATACAAATTTAATGATTCAATATAATTATGAAATTGATAAAGAAACTCATTTATTTACTTGGATTAATAATAAAATAATTGAATTATTTTATTTTAATAATAATAATAATAATAATAATAATAATAATAATAATAATAATAATAATTTTGTTAATAATCCAATTATTTCAACAACAACAAATATTTTAACTTCATCATCAACTGCAACTGCAACTTCAATTGAATTTAATTCAATGGTTAATAATATTTCATCATCAGTTTCAAATTCAATATTTTCATCAATTCATTCATGGCAATTTTGGAATTGGATTAATATATTTGCTGTTTTATTACTTTATTTTTCTGAATTAGTTAGTTATGATCCTGAAGATAGTGCACTGACAGATCATTGGAATTAAAAACTAAAGGGTTGGGTTTATGTATATATTATTTATTATACTATACTGTTTTTTTATTTTATTTGATTTTATTTCATTTCATTTCATTTCATTTCATTTCATTTCATTTCATTTATTTTTTTTATCAATTCGTTATTCATTTTCTTTTTGTATATTATAACTTATAAATATATATTACAAATCTATATATTTAAATCAATTAATGTAAAATACTATCTACATGATGAAAAAAAAAAGTAAAACACTATAAACTTAAGTTAATTAAATGATTATTTTTCAATTAAAGTTAACCAATTATTGATATCTTCAATATAATCTTTATCATTTAGTTTATAAGCTAAAACTTTAGCCCTTTTAAAATATTTTAATGCATCTGATTGATTATTTGATTGATAACTTAACATACCTAAAGAAGCAGCTGATACCATTTCAGATTTATCTAAAGCTGGTTTAAACATTGCTTCCCATTTACCAACATCTTGACCTAATTGATTTAATTTTGTTAATTGTTCTTGCTTTTTCATTGTATCACATAATGATAAAACTTTCAAAAAAATTCTTTTAGATTCAGAAACTGTTGTATTTAATACAAAATTTTTTAAATCTGGTGAATTTAAACTAACTTTAATTGGTTCATTATCTTGAATAATTTCAATTTCTTTACCCTTTGGGAAATCTTTATTAATTGTTTGATAAGTCATTTGTAATGCAACACCTAATTTTGTTAAAGTTAAAGTTAATCTTGAAGGATGATCAAAACATCTTTGAATTATAACTGAATTACTTGTTAAATTTGAAATTGCAGAACTTAGATCATTCGATTCAATACTTAAATTTGCATATAAATCTTTTGCATTAATTAAAACTCTTGTAAATACAGGCCAAGCTTTAACATGCAAACCTAGAATTTTATTTTCAGGTGTTTGCTCAGTTGTAAATAAAGGTAATTCAATTGGATTTTTTTTTTGTTCACTTAAAATTTTATCCTTTTCAGAATCTGATAAATTGATTAATTTTTTCTCTAAATCATTTGTTAAAATATCTAAAATATTTCTATTATTAATATCATTTAAAATTGATAAAAATGGTGGATAAGCTTCAATAATTCTATTTTGAGCTTCAATTATATTAAATAATAAAATTTCTTTTGCTAAATTAATATCTTCTTCAGGTAATAAAGAAGCATATCTAATTGCAATTGTTAAAGATCTTAAAATTGTAAAATCATAAGAATCATTTTTACCAAAATTTTCAAAGTCATCCATATGAGTTAAAGCATTTAGATAACAATTTGATAATTCTTTATAAATTAATAATGCTTTATCATAATTTTTATTATGTTCATATAATTCAGCAATTCTAACTGCACAAGAAGTATAACAAGGTGAAATATGTTCTTCACCTTCAGAATCTAATTGTTTTAAAACTTTTAAATAATAATTAATTGCATTATTTAAATCATTATTTTTTTCAGATTCTATTGCTAATTGAATCAATTTAATAGTTTCTTCAGAAACAATTTCTGTATCTAAAGGTGAGAAAACTGAGTATAAGTCTAGTGTTATAAACACAGCAGTTGATAAAACGACAGGTATATATAAGAATCTTAAGAATTTTGATTGTTCAATTGGTTGATTGTTTAATTCTTCATTGTCCTTATTATTATTATTATTATTATTACTATTATTATTATTATTATTATTATTATTATTATTAAAAGGTGTTGGCGGGGTAGTGGATTGAAAGAATACTGGTGGCTTTGTAGTTGAATTTGATGAATTTGGAATTGTTGAATTTGAGATTGTTGAATTTGGAATTGTTGAATTTGAAGAACTTATTATATTTTCTTTATTATTTAATTGAAATTGATTTAAAGAAGGATTTTTTGATAAATCATTATTATTAATATTATTTAAATCATTTAAATACCTTAAATGAGATTTCAATGGAGATAAATGATTTAAATTTTTTAATAATGATAATCTATTTGAATATTTAAATAATGACATTGTTAGATGTTATTAAGAAAATAATTATTTTTGATTTGATTAATTTTATATTTATATGGTTAACAAAAAGAAGAAGGTAGCTTTGTCAAAGAGACATATGCCACTTGTATGAGATGTTGATGAAATGGATAGGTGCGGAACAATAAGATATTTAAATATTATTTATTATTTTCATTAATCATCAAATTATTTATGTAATTCTTTTAATTTGAATTTAAATTTAAATTTTATATTTAATTTATAATCATGTGTGGAAGATATGCATTACCTATTGAACCAAATGAATTACCAGAATGGTTTAAAAGACAAGATTTAAATGTAAATAATATTAAAAATTCTGATAAAAGAAGTTTAAAAAAATTTAATATTGGACCAACATCAATTGTACCAATTTATAAAATAAATAATGATATTGAATATATTCAATGGGGTATTAAATCAAGTAAATTTAATAATTATAATAAATTAGTTTTTAATTCAAGAATTGAAAACTTACATAAACTAAAAATTTGGAGAGATAATTTTAATAATAGATGTATTGTGCCAATTATTGGATATTATGAATGGCAACAACAACAATCTAATGATCATATTAAAAGGGATAAAATACCTTATTTTATTAAACGTAAAGATAATGAATTGATATTTCTTGCAGGTATTTATTTTAAAGATGATAAAGATCCAAATCAAGACATTTCGTTTACAATTATAACTAGAGAAGCACCAAAGGAATTAAGATGGCTTCATGAACGGATGCCTGTTATTTTACTCAATAATCGTTGTAATAGTAAGATTAAAAAAGAAAAAGAAAAAGAAAAAGAGAAAGAAAAAGAGAAAGAAAAAGAGAAAGAAGATGAAGATGAAGATGAAGATGAAATTGAAAAGTGGCTCAGCCAAGGCAAATTACCTATAAATTACTCTCCAACTTTTTGCCTTCAACTAAAATGGTTTAAAGTAAATCCAAAAGTTGGCAATACTCGCGTCGACGCGTCGACGCTGATTGAACCGTACACGCCTGCGACGATCGACGTCAAGGATTTTTTCTTAAAAAAAAGGAAAAAAATTGAAAACTCAGAAAATTCAGAAAATTCAGAAAATTCAGAAAATAAAAATAAAAAAATAAAAATTAAATTGGAAAAATAAAAAATTTCAATTGTATAATTTTTTTTTATTTATTTTTTTTTTTTTTTTAAAAATTCATTTAATCTAATTGATCAATAAAAATATATCTCTTTATATATTCTATCTACAACCATCAAATTCATCTCATAAACAATGTCTGCAGTTAGAGAAAGAATAATAACAACTAGAAACCCAACTGTGCCCACACAAATATCCCCAGAACAAAAATTCTGGAAAAGTTTCACAAATTCTCAATTAGTTAAAGAACATAATGCAATAACTCATATTAATTTTGATCCAAATAGTCCACATGATTTTGCAATTACTTCATCAACTAGAATTCAAATATTTTCTTCAAAAACTAGAAAAGTTGTAAAAAATTTTACTAGATTTAAAGA
Organism: Pichia deserticola; assembly: GCA_030570135.1. Classification (NCBI taxonomy): domain Eukaryota; kingdom Fungi; phylum Ascomycota; class Pichiomycetes; order Pichiales; family Pichiaceae; genus Pichia; species Pichia deserticola. The sequence continues at coordinate 80,213 of JAJLVB010000027.1, read as the reverse complement.
TACTGCTTATTGTGGTGAATTTAGAAATGATGGTAAATTATTAGTTGCAGGTGATGCTTCAGGTTTAGTTCAAATATTTGATGCTCATCATCCAAGATCTCTACTAGTTTCAATTAAACCTTCATCTCATCCAACTCATATAACAAAATTTAATCCTTTGATAAATACTCAATTATTAACTTGTTCAGATGATAGAATTGCAAGATTATATGATATATCACAATCTTCAAAACCTTTAATATCATTTAATAATCATAATGATTATATTAGATCTGGTACATTTTTATCAAATTCTCCAAATTTAATTATAACAGGTTGTTATGATAATTATATTAGAATATTCGATTCAAGAATTAATAATAATGATAATTTAATTATAAAATTTAATCAATTATCACCAGTTGAAGATTTATTATCACTAAATTCAACAAATATTCTATCAGCTGGTGAATCAATTGTAAAATCTTGGGATTTAGTAGCTGGTAAATTATCTAAAACTTTACATAATTTTAATAAAACTGTTACTTGTTTAAGTAATGCAGGTGAAAAAGGTATTTTAATTGGTTCAATTGATGGTCATGTTAAAGTTTTTGATACTTCAACTCCAAATTGGGATGTTAAATTCGGTTGGAAATTTGGTTCTGGTGTTTTAAGTTGTGGTGTATCCCCTGATTTTAAACATTTAGTAGTTGGTTTAAATTCTGGTTTATTAACAATTAGAACTAGAAAATCAATTTTAAATAACAATAATAATACAAATAATGATAACATATTTATTAAACAAAAATTTAAAAGTGATAAATCTCATGGTTTTGCTAGATTTATGCGTGGTTCAGATTTTAATGGTGAAGGTGAACATAATATAATTGATGAAAAAGTTAATCATAAAAAATTAAAACTTTTTGAAAAAGATTTAAATGCATTTCGTTGGTCGGATGCTTTAAATAATGCTTTATTAGATAATTTAGATGTTGAATCAACAATAACTTGTCTTGAAGATTTAAAAAAGAAAGGTAAAATTAAAATTGCTTTATTAAATAGAGATGAAACTTCACTTGAACCTTTATTAACCTGGTGTTTAAAATTTATTGATGATCCTAGAAATATTAATATAATCTCTGATTATTTAATTTGTATTTTAGAAATGTATGATGATTTAATTTCAAGGAAACCAGTATTAGAGGAATTAATATTAAATTTACAGAAAAAAGTAGATATAGAATTAAAGAAATCACAAGATGCTGAACGTATAATTGGTATGCTTGAATTACTTAGTGCATAATTGCTTAAATATTTTATATATAAAATTTATAATATCTAATTCATCTACGTCTAAAACGTCCTCTTTTATTATTAATTTTAAGTCGAACAAAGTTATTGGATAATGGATGTTTCCCTTTACCTTTGGATTTCCCAATACTAAGTTCTTTTTTTAATTGTTTAATATCTTTACGAATATATTCATCTTCATCTTCATCTTCATCTTCATCTTCATCTTCATCAACATCGTCATATTCATATTCCACTATTTCATTCTGTTTATTTAGACCCTCATCTAAATTAAATTTCAAAATTTTATTACCAAATGCAAGTTGATGAATATTAATCTTATCTAATTCATCATTCTGTTCTAATTTATCTGTAAGTAATTTTGATCTTTTAGTAGATCTTTTAATAGTTTTCATTTTTTTTCGAAGTTTAAAATGTGGATCAAAGACATTCTCAATTAATTCTTTCTCTTCATCAGCTGGTTGATTATCAACTTCAAATTTATCAATTAATTGACTCTTAGTATCTTCTTTAATTTCTTTAGAATCAACCATCTCCTCTAAATCAGTTAAATTTCTTTTTAAACTAACTAAATCTTTGTGTAAATCAAATAAACTGCGTCCCCCTTTTTTAATAATTGGACTTGGCTCAACAATCTTCTCATTTATATCAGGTAAGTTATCAATAATAATATTATTTAAGTCATCATCAAATATATCATCATAATCATTATTAACTTCTTCATTATTATTATCTGTTAATTGATTATCTAATTCATCTTCACTCCATTCTTCACCAATTATAATTTCATCAACATTTTTCAAATTTTTGGATTCTAATCTTAAATATTTTGGTGTTTCAGTTAATCTAATAATCTCTTGCTTTGAATGATTCATATTTTTAACAGGTGTAACATCAACTAAATCAAAATTTAATTTCTTTGAAGTCGACGAAAGATAATTATTTCCACTATTATTAATTTTGTTTTTCTGTTTTGAAGGAGTTTTGAAGATTTCATCATGATTAGTATCATTATTTAAATTAATCCTTGAATCAAGTTGCTTTCTACCTTTAATTGGTGATATAATAAAATTTTCTGGTGATGTTTCAATATCAAAAATCGTTAAAACACGCCCACTAAGTTGTGGTGTTGGACCAATTTCTGTTACTTCGGTGGCATCATGATTATCATCATCGTCATCATCTAGGGAATTATTTTCATTCGGATCATAATAATTATTATCCCCTTTGGAATCATAATTATTATCATTATCACTTTCAACTATTTCCTTTTCTATCTTTACTATAGGTGGCTTGTCATTATTATTATTATTATTATTATTATTTAAATTTTTATTCTCAGATTTTTTCAAAGAATTAATTTTTTCAATTTTACTATAAAGTAAATCATAGTAAGTATTTATTTGATTTTCAAGTTCTTTGCTTTTATCAATATTATTTTTATTCTCATCAAAATAATGTGATAATTTCCTTAATTTTTTGTAAACTTTAAACTTACGTTCAATTGTACCACCTTTTTTAACTGATTCACCGGAATATAATTTCAACTGATTTTTTAGAACATGTGTATATTTTTTCAGCTGATTATATTTATTCTCAACCGTTATAACATCACTAGACATCTTTCTTTCTTGAAGATGGCATTTGGATGTAAAAAATTGAAGTAAATAGGTAGGTGTATAAAAGAAAACGTGAAAAGTTATCATCATCATATTCATTACTTTGTAAAAAAACTTCAACCATTTTAACGCGTTGCTTTAATTGATTTATTTTCTATTTTGTTGACGTTTTATAAATTTAAACAGGTATTATTAATAATTTATTTAAATGATTACAAAATTTATATTGTATATTCCTAAAATTATTTCCATTCACGACCACCTTGCATTTGTTCGACATTATTAGTAGGTGAATAAACAGCATTAATTTTATCAGAACTTCTATCTAAATATGCTAATTGTTCAGGCATAAATTCATTACATAATTTATTCCAATCTTTATCATGAAATGCTTGTATATCTAATTTCATTTCACAAATATAATGATTAATAACATTCCATAAAAATCTTTCAAGGTCAAAATTAACACGTGGGAAATCTTCACCTAAATTACGTATCTTTTTACCTTCAAGATTTTCAGTCCATTTTTTTTCCATAATTTTATATGGATCCATCTTTGGATCATGAACATGATAAAACATTGGTATTGAAACATCTGGTGAGAAAACCGATGGATAATATTTATCATAATCATAAACAAAATCATCACCTTGAGATTCCATATCTTGTCTTAAAGTATTTTGAACATTTTGTAACATTTCATAATCAATTAATGGATTATATTGAACAATTGTTGAATGTTCATAATTTTGAAGATCATTATACCAACCAAAGAATCTTTCAGGTTTTTTATAAACTTGATAATATTTTTTATTATAAAAATTAGCAGCTGCAACGAATGTTTCTTTATCACCTTCACCTGCACCACCTTGTGATAATAAAGGATAATAACCATAAGGACCATCAAAATTATAATATAAAGCTAAAATTAAAGTTCTAAAATGTTCTTTTTTATTAATTAACATTTCACCTGATTCTGTTGTCCATTCAGGAATTGTACCTGCACGATCATGATAATTTACAGCACTTGAAACATCATCTTCAGGTTTATAATTTAAAAATTTTGGATTAACAAAGAAATCATTTAAATGTCTAACTGGTAACATACCAACTTCTGTACCTCTAATTTCATAAAAATGAGGTGATGTTGTTCTTCTCCAAAAATCTGGCCAAGTAATCATTTTATAATTTTGGAAAAGTTCTGAATCAAATAAAACATCAGGATTTGAAACTGGATAAGAATCTGAATCTAATAAAAATGCATTTTCAAAAGAGGAAGCTAAAAGAGCAAATGCTTTATATTGATAACCTTCAACTTGAAAATTTTTTAAAGTTTTTGAACCGAAAATTCTATGCATTTCAATACATTTTGCATTTAATTGTGGTAAAATTTTTTCACAAAATTGATAATCATAATCGTCTTTACCAGGTAAGAAAATTTCAACTGGTAAAGTTGAACCAACTTTTCTTAAAGTTTCAATACCTAAAAGAGCATACCATGAATAAACACCACCACCAACTGCTACATAACCATTACCAGTATAAAAATGAGGTGTTATATCAGGTATACCATTAACAACATTTTCATGTTTCAATTTTAAATCATCAATAAAATTTTGAGGGAAATCGAAAAATGTATAAAGTTCCTTTTCTGATAAAATATCAGTTGTTTGTTCATAAAATAATACATTATCAATAACTGGTTTACCATTTTCTAAAACCATTCTACGTTTTAATGGGAATGATAAATGATTATGTGAAATTAAATCTAATAAATGAGAAAAGAAATTTTGAAATGTAATATCACCTTTAGTAAATTCTTCATTTTTAATTTTTGAGAATGATTCTTCATCAGGTATATAAGTTTCAGATAATGGAATTGATCTATCATTTGCTGAAGGAATTTCAATATTATCATTATCATTATCATTTTTATTTTCATTAAGTAAATTAATTGAATTTTCATCTTTATTAATATTTTCTAAATCTCCTAATTTATCATTTTTATTCTTTAATTTTAATTTATTTAGTTTTGGATTTGCCATATTACCAGTTGAACCTAAATTAATTATACCATCATGTTCATTTGTTAAATATAATTTTCTTAATTCTTCAGCATTATTAAGTAATGCTTCTTCAGCTTCATTAACTTTATTAATTAATTTTGATTCTTTTAATTCTGATAATTTTTCTTCTTTTTTTGATTGTTCAGATAAACTACTAAAATAATTATTAACAACATCTAAATCAAATAATGTACCAAAAATATTTTCATCTTTTTTATTATTATTATTATTATTATTATTATTATTATTATTATTATTATTATCGGAATTTATATTTTCATCTGAATTTAATATTGAATTTGAGGATAAACTTTTCTGACTTCCTGATGAATAATATAATGTGAAAATTATTGTTAATATTAATATTAGAAAGATCAATAATCTACGACGTTTTCTGCTGAAACGGAATGATAGACCTTTATTTTTAAAATTAGGAATAGATGAAGGGATTGGGGCAAAATCAAATGCAGCAGATGTTCCATTTCCTGTGCCTATATTCTTTTCTGTGTTCATTCTGCTGTGGGTATAGAAATGCTGACGAAGAAAGAAAGAAAGGAAGTGGAAAACATGAACGGTAAAACATGTTGAATTAATCAACAAACAAAAAAAATTCAATTAAAATAAACAAAGAAACGAAAACTCGACGCGCAAAACAAAAACAACAAAAAAAAAAAAAAAAACAACACAAAAAAAAAAGCTTTGTTTTCATCTTTTTTGTGTGTTGTTTTTGTTGTTTTTGTTGTTTTTATCTGTTTTTTATCTGTTTTTTATCTGTTTTTTATCTGTTTTTTATCTGTTTTTTCTCTGTTTTTTCTCTGTTTTCTTTTCTTTACTTCATAACAACAAGATGGGGAACTTTAGACTTATATTAATTACAACACTGATAGTATTTACTATTCTTAATATCCTATCAGTAAACGTTTTCAATCCTTCAATTCATAGTGCTAAAATAGAGAAAGCATTTAAAAAAGCAGCTGAAATTCGTGAAAAGGCAAATTTAAAAGATTCATCAGATGATTCAAAGTCAAAATCTATTAAAGATCATAATGGTAATATAATTACAAAATCAAAACCAAAAAATATTTATTCATTATCAACAATTTTAGATAGATTATTATATTATTTCCCCTATATTGAAGATGAGGAAATTGAATTAAATATTTTCCAAATTTGGAAAGATAATGAAGATTCAAATGAAAATTTAAATTCTGTTTTATTACCAAATGAATGTGAAAATTTAGTTAATAGATGGAGAGATGCAAATTCTGATTATATTCATAATTTATATTCAATATCTGAAGCTGAAGATATAGTTGCTGATATTTTAAGACCAACTGTACCTGAAGTAATTGATGCTTTAAGATTATTACCAAATAAAAGATTAAAATTTGAATTTTTAAAATATTTAATAATTTATTTACAAGGTGGTGTTTATGCAGATATTGATACAATTAATGTTAAACCAATTAAATTTTGGTATAAATTATCAATGGTTCAAACAAAAGTTTGGTTAGGTATTGATTCTGATTTAAATGATCCAGATTGGTCAAAATACTTTAATCGTCGTTTATCATTTAATAATAATATAATGCGTACAAAATCTCATCATCCTTTATTTGCAAGATTAATAGCTAGAATTACATTTATAATATTTACACAAAAAGATTTAATTAATTCAGTTAATTGGGATAATGAATTTAAAAATGTTGATGCATCTGGTTCTCCTTTAATTCAAATTACTGGTACATCTATTTTAACTGATACAGCTTTTGAATATATGAATAATTTAGATAATTATGCATTTTTTACATCACTGAAAAATAAAAATTATGGTAAAGAAAATGCAGTTTTAACAAAGCCAACTTTTGGACCTGATGTTGATAAATCTCAAAAATTCTCTTATAAAAAATTTACTTTATTAAGTAGTCCAGTTCAAGTTTATGATGTTGCAATTTTACCAAAAATTAGCTTTACAGGTCATGATTCAGCTGAAGTTGATTATTTTGATGATAATAATGAACAAATTGGTTATGAAAAATTTTATTATGGTAGAAGTAAAGAATTGACTGATTGGTCACCAAAAAGATTACGTTTAGATTCTAATTAATAGCATATATTTTATATATATTTGTATAAAATAGTTTTAAACCACCTATTTTAATTTTTTATATATATGTATTTTTTTTTTATCTATTTTAATATGTAAAAACATTTATTTTATGTATCTAATGACCATCTTTACAGAAAATAGTAAAGCGTGCAAGCCCAGGAAAACACGTGCAAAAAAAAAAATAATTAATTTAAATAATTAAATAAAAAGAATAATTAAATAATCAAATAGTTAGAGATTGATTTTTCATTTATGAATTGAAATTAACATCTAACAAATACAAAATGCAACAGCAACAGCTGCAGCAAAATGAAATTACAGCAGATATTTCCAAACATCTCTCGTCTTTAAGAATGAATTCAATTAGTAAAAGAACAAGCTCAAAATCAATTATACCACCACTTCAATCAACTCATAATTCACAATCAAATTTACAACCATCTTCACATTCAAATACTCTAGATTTACAATTAAACCAAAGAAAGACTGAATTCGATCCGTTTGATCCAGATTCATTTGCTTCAGAATTAATATCTCCTGGATTAGATATGATTAAGGTAACTCGTAGGAAAAAAGTTAGAAGAACTTTTAAATTATCCTTGTTCCCAACAATTAAATTAAGTTGGAATTCAAAATCAAAATCAAAAAAAATTGAATTAGATAAAATTCAAAGTATTAGAATTGGTAATGATGCAAAAAATTATAGGGAAAAATTTAATATTTCAAGTGAATTCAATGATTTATGGATAACTGTAATTTATATTTCTTCATCAGCAAATAATTCATCTTCATCTTTATCAAATATTTTAAAAACTTTACATATGATTGCACCAACTAAAAGAAATTTTGATATAATGGTAAATACTTTAAATAAATTATCAAAATGGTCAAAAGAACAAGAAAGTTTAATAGCTTGTACAAATATTCATGATTTTAGTAAAAATAAATGGGATAATAAAGTTAAAAATTTAGATCGTGAATATTTATCTTTTGATGATGTTTTAAAACTTACTTTAGAATTACATATTTATATGGATAAATCTTATTTAATTGATTTTTTCAATCAATGTGATTTAGATAACAAAAATTATTTAAATTTTCAACAATTTCAAAAATTTGTTTATAAATTAAGGTATAGACCAGAATTAAATTCAATATTTAATGAATTAAATATTAAAGATGGTAAAATGAATTTATCAAATTTTAAATATTTTTTAAAAAATATTCAATTCGAAAATAATTTAGATGATGATTCTATTTTAGAATTATTTAATAAATTCTCATTTAATAATAATAATATTTATTTAACATTATCTGATTTATCGAATTTTTTAAGAAGTTCATACTCAAAACCTTTAATAAATGATGATTTAAATGATGAAAATTATTATTCTTATCCATTAACAGATTATTTCATTTCTTCATCACATAATACTTATTTACTTGGTAAACAAATTCATGGTCTTTCTTCAATTGAGGGTTATATTCATGCTTTACAACGTGGTTGTAGATGTATAGAAATAGATGTTTGGGATAGTTCATTAACAGATCAACATCCAACTGTAACTCATGGTCATACTTTAACAAATTCAATTGATTTTAAATTAGTAATTGATATAATTAAAAAATATGCTTTTATTACAAATCCTTATCCTTTAATTATATCATTAGAAATTAAATGTTCAATAGAATCTCAATTTAAATGTATTAATATATTGAAATCAGTTTTAGGTAATATGTTAGTAATAAAACCAATTAATAATGAAAATATTTTACCATCTCCAAAAGATCTTAAAAATAAAATTCTACTTAAAGTTAAAAATTCAAAATTAACAACAATTGTTGAACCATCAGGATCTGCAAATCAAATTTATTCATCTTTTTCAACTTCTTCAACTCAAAGTGATGATATTAATAATATCTCAAGTAATGATGAAAATAATTCTAATTCTAGTAGTAATAATTCAAATAGTCTTAAAAAAATTGTCACTAAATCAACTTCTAAAACTGTAATTCTACCAGAATTAACATCTTTATCTCCTTATATGGTTGGAACTAAATTTAGAAACTTTTCATTACCTGAATCTAAAACTTTTAATCATGTTTTTTCATTTAGTGATCGTAGTTTATTAATTTTATTAAAAGATAAAACAAAATTAACTCCAATTTTAAAGCATAATAAACGTGGTCTTATGAGAATTTATCCATCCGTTGTAAGATATAAATCTGATAATTTTAATCCTATTATATTTTGGGAATTAGGTTGTCAAATGGTTGCAACAAATTGGCAAATATGGGATTGTGGTGAAGAAATCTGTGAAGCATTATTTAAAAGTACTAAATCTGATTTATATTATACTGGTTATAGATTGAAACCAAAATCATTAAGAAAAATTGATAATTCAACTGATAAAGAAATGATTAAAATTCAAACATTAAATTCATTAAATTTTGATAAAGAACGTTATTTTGATATTTCAATAATATCAGGTCAACAATTACCTAGACCAAAAGATTTAGTTAATATTAATTCAAATGGTTATACACCATGGGTTGAAATTGAAGTTTATAATGTTAAACCAATTCATGCAGAAATTGTACACCTTCATAAATTTGAAGATTATAATAATTCAATTGATGAAACAGATGATATAGAGGAAGAAATAAACGAAGAGAAAAATATTAATTCTTATAAAATGGATATGAATAGTGATATATATAATTCAAATAATATTAAAGCTGGTTCTATTAAATTAATTGATACTGATCAATTTTCTTCAAATCCAAATTTCAATGTACTTTTTAAGTCAAGATTAGCTGAAAATGAAAATAATGCATTTAGTCCAAAATGGAATACATCATGTAGATTAAAATATTTAACAAACGAAAATGAGTTATCGTTTATTAGAATTGTTGTGAAAACATCTCGTGTAAATAAACAAAAAGTTGGCGTTATTGGTAAGGTAAGTAATGCAATGGTTAAAAATAATAATAATGAATACATCATTGGTAGTTGGTGTTGTAAAATTGGGGATTTAAAACAAGGTTATAGACATATTAGATTAGGCGATAATAAAGGTGAAGAATTAATTTATTCGAGTTTATTTATTAAGGTTATTAAAAAAAAATAGTAAAAAAGTATTATTTATTTTTATAATTTATACATTTTTTTTTATTTATAATCTGATAGAACTTAGAAATATGACATTATATCATCATCATCAATTTTTTCTTGTTTTTGTTGTGATGAATCAACAAATTCTTTTGATTTTCCAGCAAGTAATTCTCTACGAATTTCAGGTCCAATTTCACGATGTCCACGTTGTCTAATAACTTCCATTAAGAAATCTCTTTGATCTTCTGTTATATCATTTTTATACCTTTGTGCAAATGCAAGTAATGATTTATGCCAGACTAAAGGTAATGGTGGTGCTTGCTGTAATTTTCTTTGTTGTGAAATATCAATATTTGCAGCATCTAATATATCATCTGTTTCATCCATTTCATTATTAATTGTAAATGAAGATTTATTATCAGTAACTACACGAAATTTCATAAAATAAAAAACTAAATCATCAATTGTTTGATATGGTAATGCATATTTTTTCTCTATTAAAACTCTTATAAATACAGTTGCAGCTGGTGAAAATTCTTGTTCTAATAACCATGATAATGCAACAGCTGCATGTTGAACAGGTATTGAAGTTTTCTTTAAAACTGATGCTGCAATCATTGCTTCTCTAACCGAACATTGATCTTCAACTAATAAAAATAAGAAACCTTTAAAGAATGCAGCTGGTTTATATAATGATTTTTTTAATGCTCTGTAAATATGATAATTTAATTTATGATCTTCACTTTCTTCAATATCTTGACGAAAACGTGGATAAAGTACTAAAGAAACAAATTTTTCAGCTTTTGAAGCTGATAAATTTGAAACGAATAATCTAGTTGCTTCATAAACTGCATTTGGAGTCCATAATTCAGGTTCTGTAACATATAATAAATCTTCCCAATTTTTAATTGTTGGTAAAACTTTGAATAATTTTGGTAATTTACCATGTTTCCAAGCTCTTAAAGATTCACCAACTTTTTGATAAGCTTCAATAACTCTTGGTGGTAAGAAAACACCATCTCTTGATGATTTATTATCAATATCATTATGATCATATATATTTTGTTGCTGTTGTTGATCTTGTGATGATGTGCCAATTGAAGCTTCTGCTATTTTTTCCATAATTTTATCAGCTAAATTAAATGATTGAAATGGTGTATTATTACCTTGTTTTGCTTTAAAGAAAGTTTCAAACATTGCGATTTCTGAAGGATTCAAATCATCTTCATCAACAACTTCAACTTCATATTCTTCATCTTCATCTTCATTTTCTTCAACTTCATTATCTTCATCATCATCATTTTTATAATTGTTTTCATTATCGTTTTCATCTTCTGATTCATGATGTATTAATTGAAATCTTGGCTTGGTTGCAATTTCATTATAATTTTCTTCATCTTCAATTTCTTGTTGTTGTTCCTTAGCAAGTTTAAGAACACGACGAGATGTTGCAGCATCCATATCAAATTCATCCTTTCCATCATCAAAATCATTATCATTATCATTCTCATTAATATTATTATTAATTTCATTTGATTTTTTATAAACTTTTGCTTTTATATTTGAAGATTTTAATTTACCACCTGTTGAGGCAATATCCTTATACAAAGGCACGTGTTTATTTTGATTTTTTGATTCTCTAGTCGACACTTTTCCCATCTGGCCAATTTTCTCTGTATATTTTGTGGTTTGACTCTTTAACTAATACTAGCACATTCAAGAGAAACAATTACAAAATACAAAACAACATGAAAAAGTGAAAAAAAAAAATAAAAAAAATAAAAAAAATTTTTTATTTTTTTTTTGATCTTTTTAATTGCACAGCCCTGTAAAAATAAATCTTTCTTTTTCTTTTTCTTTTTCTTTTTCTTTCACCTCGTTGGAAGATTAAGTAACTAAAAAACAACATGTTTTTTACCAATTTTACAGGTGCTTTTTGTAGATAAATTAACCAATTATATTGGTATCGAATAAGATAACAATCAATTAATATAATAATGGCAAGATTAGTTAGAAAAAGAAAAAGTCAATCTCTTGTATCAGAAGGTAATGTAATTCCAAGTCCTTCTAAAAAGGCTAAAGTTTCAACTCCATTTACTCATAGTTTTGAATCAATTCGTGCATCACGTTATAAAACAATTAATGAAAAACCAATTGTTAATTCAATTCCATTAGATTTATTTGTTTGGGGTTCTGGTTCAATGTGTGAATTAGGTTTAGGTCCGGATGCTAAAACTAAAGAAGTTAAAAGACCAAGATTAAATCCATTTTTAAAAAAAGATGAAATTGGTATTGTTGATTTTGCAGTTGGTGGTATGCATGTAATTGCATTAGATAAGTCAAATAATCTTTGGTCTTGGGGTACAAATGATTCTGGTGTTTTAGGTAGAGATACTTCAAAATGTAAAGAAAATTTAAAAGATATGGATTTAAATAAAGATATTGATGAATCAGATGATGAAGATGGTGATTTAAATGAAGCCGAATCAACTCCTGGTAAAGTTGAAGGTTTACCAATTAATGATAAAATAATTAAATTAGCTGCAAGTGATAATTTATCAGTTGTTTTATTAGAAAGTGGACAAGTTTGGGCTTGGGGTACATTTAGAAATAATGAAGGTATTTTAGGTTTTTCAAAAAATATTAAAATTCAAAAAGTTCCAACTAGAATTATTGAATTAGAAAATATAGTTCAAATTGTTGCAGGTAAAGATCATATATTAGCTTTAGATTCTAAAGGTTTAGTTTATGCTTGGGGTAATGGTCAACAATTTCAATTAGGTCGTAAAATTTTAGAAAGATCAATGATGTCTTCACTAGAACCAAGATCTTTTGGTTTAAAAAATATTAAATTTATTGGTTCTGGTGAATTTCATAGTTTTGCAATTACAACAGATGGTAAAGTTTTATCATGGGGTTTAAATCAATATGGTCAATGTGGTATTGATATGAATATTGAAGATGGAGCAGTTGTTAATAAACCAACTGAAATTAAAACTTTAAAAGATAAAAATATTATATTTATAACTGGTGGTGAACATCATTCAGTTGCAATTTCTGAAAATGGTGATATTTATACATTTGGTAGATATGATATGAAAGAAATTGGTATCGAAAAGGATAAATTACCAATTGATGATTGTATTGTTGACGCTCATAATAATGTTCGTAGTTTACCTGTACCAACAAAATTAACAACTTTACCACCAATTAAATCAGTTTCATGTGGTTCTCATCATACTTTAGCAATTACTAAATTTGGTGTTGTATATTCTTGGGGTTTTGCTGATACTTACGCACTTGGTTTAGGTAATTTAGATGATGATGTTGCAAAACCAACCAGAATTGATAATACAGCAACAAGAGATCATCAAATTGAAATTGTTGGAGCAGGTGGTCAATTTAGTGTTAGTGCCGGTTTTAAGCTTGATGATGAAAAAGTTGAAGAAAGACTTGATTTAATTGAAAAATTCGAAGAAGAACAAGAAAATAAATAATAAAGTAACTTTGATTTATCACTTTTTTTCATTCATATAACATGAAAAAATTGTATTATTTAACTATTAATTTATATGTAACAAAAAATAAAAAAAAAAAAATAAAATAGAATAAAATAGAATAAAATAAAATAAAAAATATATATATAGAATAAAGAATTATATTAACTATTAAATTTCTAATTTGGTATTATCTATTCTAACTAATAATCCATTTTCAGCCATAAAACTTTTAACATCACTTACTTTATATTCACCTCTGTGAAACATACCAGCTCCTAATGCAGCATCTGTTTTAGTATTTTTAAATACATCAACAAAATGTTGTGGATTACCAGCACCTGATGATGCAATTACAGGTATTGAAACTTCATTTTTAACCATATTAATTAATTCAAAATCATAACCTGAATTTGAACCATCTTTATCTATACAATTTAATAAAATTTCACCAGCACCTAAATTTTGACAAGCAGCTGCTAATTCAACAGCACCAAGTTCATGAACTTTACGACCACCTTGTGAAGTAACTTGATAATAACAATATTGTTCATTATTTGGACCAGGTATTTTAGTTTTAATTGTTTTAAATTTACAAAATTTTGGATCTGAAATATATTTCCTTTTTGGATCAACAGATATAACAACTGCTTGTGCACCATAAGCTTTTGAAATTGTTTCAATTGGTGAATTTCCTAAACCTTTACAATTATTTAAATAATATTCTTCAGCTGCACGTACAGCATCTGATCCAATTGAAACTTTATCAGCACCTGCATTAAAATACATTGATGCAACTTCTAAAGCTGAATGTTTTGTTCCATCAGGGTCAATAATGTCTTTAATACCACCACCAACAGTTAAAGGTACAAAGCAAGTTTTTGCTGATAATCTTAAAACTTCTAACATTGGTAAATCTTTAATTGGAGAATTTCTAAATGATGTAATATTTAAAAATGTAACTTCATCAGCTCCTTGTTTATAATATTTTTCTGCCATTTCAACTGGTTTACCTAAATTTCTAACATTATTATCATTTGATTTTTCACGAACATCATATTGATCACCTTTTGTAACAACTAAATCACCTAAATCATTAGTTCTAACATCTAAACAAGCAACGATTCTCCTAGTTAAACCAGTTTTAGTTTTTTCAATATTTAAATTATTAATATTATTAATTTCAATTTTTGAATATTTAATTCCTTTTAAAAATGATTGAATAACTTTTAAACCTGCATTACCTGATTTTTCAGGATGAAATTGAGTTGCGAAAATATTATCCTTTGAAACAGCAGCTATAAAAGTTTCATCTAAATAAGTACAAGTTGCTAAATCCCAACCTTTTTGAACTAAAGAATTAATTTCTGATTTTGAACGAATTGCAGCATATGAATGAACAAAATAATAAAATTTATCCTCTGTTATACCATATAACGAATTATAATTATTATTATTATTATTATTATTATTATTATTATTATTTGAAAAATCTAATGAAACAGAATTCCAACCAATTTGTGGTACACTTTTATTTGTTGAATTAAATTTATTTAATTTACCAGGTAAAATTGATAAACCTTTAATACCTTCACTTTCTTCACTACCTTCAAATAAAGTTTGTAAACCAACACAAATACCCATTATTGATTTAATGTATTCTTTTAAAGGTTCAAAGAATCCTCTTTGATGAATTTCTTTAACAAAATGACCAAAATTACCAACACCTGGAAGTATTAATTTTTCACAAGTTTTTAATTCAGGGTCACTACCATGAGAAATGAATTTAACATTAAAACCCAATGAATTGATTGCATTTAAAAGAGATTGTAGATTACCTGAATCTACGTTAATGACATGAACAGTATTTGATGACATGGTTGTATAATTTACTATAATAAATGAATAAAAATCTTTAAATCAAAATTATCATTACATCTGAAGTAGAAAAACATGTTGGAGAGTTGAAAATCAGAAACTTAAGAAATAAAAAAAAAAAAGCAAAAAAAAAAAATAAATAAATAAAAAAAAAAAAAAAAAAAAAAAAAAAAAAAAAAAAAAAAAAAAAAAAAAAAAAAAAAAAAAAAAAAAAAAAAAAAAAAAAAAAAAAAAAAAAAATACGTTGAAAAATTTATTTAACATGTTTTTTTTATATATTTTAAATATGAGTCAGTAGAAATGACAGCTTGACAGGATGACTGTTATTAATTTTTTATTAGCTTGGTACTGATATAAATGAGTTACTTAATTTATTTATTAACATATATAATATATATATGATATAATAATGATTTGTAAATATACAAGAAGAATATGAATATATAAAAGCGGTGATTAATAATTATTAAATTATTAAATTAATTAATTTTTTGCTTTAAGTGCTCTTCTAGCTTTAACAGCTTCAGCAAGTTCTCTAAGCATTTTTTCAGTTGTTGGGAAATTAACACAAGCATCAGTAACACTAACACCATATTTTAAATTTGATAAATCATCAGGAATTTTTTGATTACCTTCATTAATATTTGATTCAATCATAACACCAATAATTGAATCTTCACCATTTGAAACTTGTCTTGCAACTTCAGTACAAACAATTGGTTGATTTTTAAAATCTTTATTTGAATTACCATGAGAACAATCGATCATAATTACTTTATCTTTTGGTAATGCATTTTTTGCTTCTTTAATTGAAATTTCATCATAATTTGTACCTTTTTTACCACCTCTTAAAATTACAAAGCATGAATCATTACCTTTTGTTGTTAAAATTGCAGCTAAACCTGATTTTGTAACACCCATAAAATGATGAGAATTTTCAGCTGCTTTAATTGCATCAATTGCAACACCTAATGAACCATCAGTACCATTTTTAAAACCAATTGGGAATGATAAACCTGAAGCTAATTCTCTATGTAATTGAGATTCAGTTGTTCTAGCACCAATTGCACCAAATGATAAACAATCACTAAAATATTGTGGTGAAGTTGTATCTAACATTTCAGAACCAATTGGTAAACCAAAATTTGTTAAATCAACGAAAATTTTTCTAGCTTTATGTAAACCTTTATTAATATCAAATGAACCATTTAAATCAGGATCATTAATTAAACCTTTCCAACCAACTGTTGTTCTTGGTTTTTCTAAATAAGCTCTCATTATAATTACTAAATCATTTGATAATTCATCAGATAATGGTTTAAGTAATTTTGCATAATCCATTGCAGCTTTTGTATCATGTAATGAACATGGACCTACGACAACTAATAAACGATCATCATCTTTTTTAATAATTGCAGTTGCATCTTTACGACCACGAATAACAGTTTTTAAAGATTCTTTTGTTGCTGGAATTTCTTTTAATAATAAATCTGGTGAAATTAAAGGATCACTTGCGATAATACGTAAATCATCATATTCTTCTTGAGTTGGAGTTGTGAAGTTTGATTTTGAATCCATTATTAAAAATAATTTAATTAATTAATTATTTATTTTAAGTTTGATAAATAAGAGAATGTTAAATTAAGAGGGAAAGAGAAGAAAAAGAGAAGAAGAAGAAGAAGAAGAAGAAGAAGAAGAAGAAGAAGAAGAAGAAGTGAAGAAAGGAAAATTAAGAAGAAAAATGAACCAATAAATGAACAAATAGATATGATTATAGTATAAATATATGATGATATTGTTGTATATTGAAGAGTGAAAAATTTGAAAAACTGTGACACATTATGAGTAATAATATATAGTATATATTATTAAATAAATAAATACTATATATAATACCATGTGTCTTTTTTTTTTTTTTCGATGACTGAAAGACAATGAAGAGAAAAGAAAAATTAAACTATTAAATTGTTAAAAGTTTTTCCGGAATTTTTTTTTTCTTTTTTAATGGCCGGTTCAGGCTTTTTAGCAATCACGTGAATATATATAGCCCACGCGTGGCGGTGCAATATAAACATGTCACGTGCAAGTGAAACTAGTCACGTGAGCGGACGTGGTCACGTGACAATTTTTTTTTTTTTTTTTTTCTTTTTTTTAAATAATTTAATTATTTAAATATGTAAATATTTATTATGAAAATAATAATAATAATAATAATATAATAGTAAGTACTTATTATTTTATAAAATACATATTTTAATATTAATCAAACAATTGATAGTGAAATGAATTTAAAGAAAGATATTCAAATTTCTTCAACAAGTGTTCATAATACTAGTAGTAGTAGAAATAGTAATTATAGTAATGATATAGAATTAGGAAATTTTGATGATAATAATAATAATAACAATTATTTAGTAAATGAATATAATTATAATTATGTTAATAAATCATTTTGGAGAAAAATTTTAAAATTATGGAATGGTCCTTTATATCCATTTGATGAAGTTGATGATTTTAAATATAATAAACTTTTATATAATTTAAATAAATTACCTATTTTTATTAAAAATAATTTAAATTCAAACTTTAGAAAAATTTTACTAATATTTTATTTTATTAATTTATTAATTATTTTTAAAATTTATTATAATAAAACATTATTTGAAAAACCAATTATTTATAATTATAATTATAATAATAATAATAATAATAATAATAATAATAATAATAATAGAATTTTTAATGATAAAATTTTAAATTTACCTTGTGGTGCATCAAGTTTAATTTGGAAAGGTTATAATGATGAATGTGGTTTAAATGGTAAAAAATGTACATCAAATTTTAAAAATAATAAAAAAATTTTAATTAAATGTCCATCATTTTGTGGTGGTTCAGGTTTAGCTTATGATGTGATTAAATATGCAGATCAACAAGTTCAATATGAACCTTATATAATTAAATCAATTTTTAAATTTAATAATTCAAATCAATCAATTTTTAGAGCTGATAGTTTCCCATGTATATCAGCATTTAATGAAGGTTTAATTAGTCAATTATATGGTGGAATTGTTGAATTAGAATTTTTAAATTATTTTCCATTTGATATTAATTCAAATATTAAAAATAATGATAATAATAATAATAATTATTATTTTAATTCATTTTATCCAGAAAGTTTTAAAATAAATAAAATTGAAAATAATAAAGAATTAATTATTAAAAATCAATATGATTTAACAATTTATGGAATTTTAATTGGGATTTTATTTACAATTATAATTTCAATTATTGAATTTAAAAGTTTAATTTTTTATTTTACATCAATTTTTATTATATTTACAACAATTGTTTTATGTAGTGATAAACCAATTTTAATTAATTTTAATGAAAATTTAATTGGTAGTGAAAATAGTTCATTTAAATTAATTTCAATTTATTTTGAAAGATTTTTACCATTAATTTTAAGTATTGGATTTATTTGGGAGAAAATTTCAAATTATACATTTAATAATAATGAAGGTTTAATTCAAAGATTAATATTTTTAATTGGAGTTTGGATTACAAGTTTAAATAATTTAACATTTGAAAGATTATTATCAATTGATAGATTTATTTTAAATGATATAATATTTAATTTTAAATTTTTAATTTCATTTATTTTAATTATTTTAATTATTTTAATTTTTATTATAATTCAAAGTTTTAAAATTTGGGAAGCTGGTTGGTTTAAAAAAATTTTTAAAAATTATTTAATTTTAATAATTTTAATAATTTGGATTTGTAATGGATTAAATGGATTTTTTAAAAATGAATTAAATGATTTAATGTTAACATTAAGAATTCATCATTATTTAATTGGTTTAATATTAGTTTTCGGTTGTAAAACTAAATGGATTGGTAGTTATTTAATGCAAGGTTTATGTATCGGATTAATTTTAAATGGAATTGGTAAATGGGGATTTTCAAGTATTTTAGAGATTAAAACTTCATTAATTAGAGATAAAGATGAACTATTAATTAATAATATTTATAAACCAAGTGGTATTTATTTTAATAAATTAAATAAAATTGCAGATATTAAATTTACATCAGATATTGATATTTATAAATTATCAAATATTAATAATTATCAATTAATTAATAATAATAATAATAATAATAATAATAATAAATTTAATTTAATTACAATTGAATATAATAATAATTCAAATTTATTACCATTTGAAGATAATTATAATAATCAAGATAAGAATCTTAATTTAAATAAAAAAATGGCAATTAAATTTAAATTATTATTAAATGATATTTTAGTATATGAAGGTGGTAATAAAACAATTGATTTAAATGAAATAATTACCACAATTAATTGGGAAAAGGGTGATATTTATAATAATGGTGAATTACCTGAACTTTACATGAGAGCATCTGTTTGTCTATCAGATATTCCACAAGATAATGATTATGATTATAATTATAATTATAATTATAATGATTATGATTATGATTTCAAATGCAGTGGATGGAGTGCGGCAATGCGGTATTAGATTAGATAAGGATGTTAAATTGTGTTGATTTGACGTTAAAAAAAAAAAAAAAAAAAATATGCGCTTAACATTTTATTGTTTATTTATTTATTGTGTGGTATATTGACATAGAAAAGATTGACATTTTTCACTTCATTTGATCATTTAAATGGTTTTATTTTATTCTATTATCTTATATATGTTTATCATATCAGCCATTCCTAATTACGGAATTATATGGGTTGTAAAGTAAAGTAAAAAAAAAGAAATATTCTTCTTCATTTTTCTATTTATTTCCAACTTATTTCCACTTTTATTGTTTTCCTTCTTGTTCAATTTCCATTTTTTATTTATTTATTTATTTATTTATTTATTAATTCATTCATTTATTTATCATTTTATAAATTAATCTACTAGTAATTAATTAATCATGTCTGAAAAAGAACAATATAGTATACACGAATCTTCAACAGATTTCCATCCAAGATATTATAATAATAATAATAATATCTCGGAAAAAAATGAAATCTTTGAAACAACTTCAATAGGTTCAAAATCAAGTCCTTATAATAATATTAATAATAATAAATTTGATGATAATGATAATAATACTGAAATTGAAAATGATAGTAATAATGGTAAAAAGAAAGAATTTTTCTTAATTCGTTGGTTAAAACCATTAGAAATTGAAGGTACTCAAAATTTTACAATTAAACAATTATTTTTATTGAATTATGATTTACGTCCAGTTGAAGAAAAACGTAGAAAATGGCATTGGTATCATTTTGTATTCTTTTGGATTGCAGATTCTTTTAATATTAATACATGGGAAATTGCATCAACTGGTGTTAAAGCTGGTTTATCATGGTGGGTTGTTTGGATTACAGTTTGGCTTGGTTATTTCTTATGTGGTTGCTTTGTAACTGCATCAGCTAGAGTTGGTAATGCATATCATATTTCATTCCCAGTTTCATGTCGTTCATCATTTGGAATTTGGGGTTCATTATGGCCAATTATTAATAGAGTTGTAATGGCATGTGTTTGGTTTGGAGTTCAATCAACAATTGGTGGTAATTGTGTTGAATTAATGTTACGTTCAATTTTTGGTAATAATTTAGATACAAAAATTCATAATACAATTAATGGTGGTAATATAACATCATTTAAATTATTAAGTTTTTTCCTTTATTGGTTTTTTCAATTACCATTTATTTATTTACCACCACATATTGTACGTCATTTATTTACAGTTAAAGCAATTTTATGTCCAATTGCAGGTATTTCATTTTTAATTTGGACTTTAGTTAAAGCAGATGGTGGTGGACCAGTTATTCATCAAGGTTCAACAATTTCAGGTTCTGAATTTGGTTGGGCATTTGTAAATTCAACAATGAATTCATTAGCAAATTTTGCAACTTTAATTGTTAATGCACCAGATTTTTCAAGATTTGCAAATAAACCAAAAGCTGCAATTTGGTCACAATTTATTTCATTACCAATTTGCTTTTCAATTACATGTTTAATTGGAATTTTAGTTTCATCATCTTCAACAATTTTATATAATGAAACTTATTGGAATCCATTAGATGTTTTATCAAGATTTTTAGATGGTTATTCACGTGGTGATAGAGGTGGAGTTTTCTTAATTTCATTTGGATTTGCAATTGCACAATTAGGTACAAATATTTCAGCAAATTCTTTAAGTGCAGGTACTGATATGACTGCATTATTACCAAAATATATGAATATTAGACGTGGTGGATTTATTTGTGCAGCAATTGGATTTGCAATTTGTCCATGGAATTTAATGTCATCATCTTCAATGTTTACAACTTATTTAAGTGCATATTCTGTTTTTTTATCATCAATTGCAGGTGTTGTATTTTGTGATTATTATATTTTAAAGAAAGGTTTATTAAATTTAACAGATTTATTTATTGCAGATAAATCATCACCTTATTATTATTCATATGGAATTAATTGGAGAGCATATGTTGCATATATTTGTGGAATTTTACCAAATATTGTTGGATTTGTTGGAGCAACTAAAACTCATCCAGTTCCAATTGGTGCAACTTATGTTTATTATTTTTCATTTTTTACAGGTTATGCAGCAAGTAGTTCAATTTTATTAATTTTAACATTATTATTCCCAATTAATGGATTACCAAAAGATTGTAAAATTTTTGAATTTAAATTTTTTGAAGAATGGCAAGATGTTGAAGATTTTGATTTAATATTTAAAAATAGAGAATTAAGTTTAGGTATTGTTGAAGATGAAGATGAAGATGATGAATTTTATGCAAGTAGTATAGAGGATGCATTTGCTGCAACTACTTCAAGGGATAAGATTTTTTAATTAATAATTTACATAATAATAAGTACTTATTATTAATATTATTAATATTATTATCATTACTTTCTTATTATTGAGCTTATATTTTATATTACTTTTATACATTCATTCGTTTTTTAATTAACACATACTACTACTATTATTAAAATATATAATATCTCACGACAAACAGTTTAAAAAGCGGTTAAATTCTTATCAATTTGTTGTTGAAGATGCGGTAATATTTAGTTATTTTTCATCTCCGTTTTTTTTTTTCTCTTTGTTTCCTTTTGTTTGCAATGCCGTAGAAAAAAAAGAAAGTTTATTCAATTTAATCAGTTAATAAATTAATTAGTTGATTTGTTAGTTATAGAGAATTGGGATTACGTAAGCAATATCTGATTACGTAATCAATATTACGTAAGTAAGTTTGATTACGTAAGTAAGTTTGATTACGTAAGCTTTTTTTTTTTTTTTTTTTTTTTTTTTTTAAAAAAAATTTTTTTTTTTTTTTTTTTTTTTTTAAAAAATTTTTTTTTTTTTTTTTTTTTTTTTTTTTTTTTTTTTTTTTTTTTTTTTTTTTTTTTTTTTTTTTTTTTTTTTTTTTTAAAAAAAATTTTTTTTTTTTTATTTTTATTTTCAAAAAAATTTTTTTTTTTTTATTTTTATTTTTATTTTTATTTTTTATCCCATTCTTAATATATTTGTTAACTTTCAAAAACAAATCATTACATCTCTATCTTCAATTATCATCCTTTTGCATAACCTATATATATATATATATATATATATATATATATTATAATATATTATATAAACCATGAGAATTTACAGTTGCCATTTTTGCTCATCACCTGTATATCCAGGTCACGGTATAACATTTGTTAGAAATGATGCAAAAGAATTTAAATTTTGTCGTTCAAAATGTCATAAAAATTTTAAACAAAGAAGAAATCCAAGAAAATTAAAATGGACTAAAGCATTCCGTAAAGCAGCTGGTAAAGAATTAGCAGTTGATTCAACTTTAACATTTGCAAAGAGAAGAAATGTACCTGTTAGATATAATAGAGATTTAGTTAAAACAACTCTTAATGCAATGTCAAGAATTGAAGAAATTAGACAAAGAAGAGAACGTGCTTTCTATAAAAATAGAATGAGAGGTAATAAAGAAAGAGCTTTAGCTGCTGATAAAAAATTAGTTGATTCAAATCCAGAATTATTAAAAATGAGAGATGTTGAATTAAGAATTAAAGAAGAGAAAAAATTGGCAAGAGAAGAAAGAAAGAAACAAGAAGAACAAGAACAAGAACAAGAAGATGATGAAATGGATATATCAGAAGAAGAAGAAGAACCTCAAACTATCTTACTTAAAAATAAAAGAAAAAATAAAGTTAAATTTTAATTATAATTTAAACCTAAACTTAAAATTCAATCTTTACTCTTAATTATATACATGTCTTTATTAATTTTTATTAATTTTTATTAATTTTTATATATATTATACAATTGTTTAAATAAAAGAAAAAAAAATAAAAAAAAAAGGGAAGAAAATATATCGATTATTTATATTATTACTTTAAATTATTTATTATCTTATATATTAGAAAATTTAATTAATGTATCTTTAAAATCAATTAATGTTCCAGGTAAATTAATAATATTAATAAGATTCGCATAAAGTGTTATACTATTAAAATTAATAATACTAACAACATTAATATCAACAACTAATCCTTCATAAAACATAGAACTTTGTCCATTATTTGATCCAATTTCACTTTCAAGATTAAGTTCAATATTACATATCGAATTATCTAAAAGACTAATTATTTTAATATTACCATTATTATAATTATATTCTAAAACTGATCCAATAATTCTATAAAAACATGATTTTCTCAATCTTTTAAATCTATCAAATCTAGAGACAACAAGTTTGGCCATACCAATCTTTATCTATCTATTAATCATATAAAATTAATAATATATACAACAACTATTCAATTACCGCATTTCTTTTCATTTCATGAAATTTTCACATTTTTCACATTTTTCACACATTTTTCTCAATTTCGCTTTGCTTACCATTTATTTCTGCTATTTGCAAATCAAATTTATCTGATTATATATATTATATCATATATATAATATATATAATATATATAATATATAAAACATTATATAAACTCACCCTTTTAACCATGTTAGGGTCTAATCATTTTAAAAAATCTTTTAATCAAATTATATCTCGTAGGTTTATATCGGATAAATTCGAATCTGGAGATTATGTAATTATAACACCATTGAAAAAAACAGTTACTAAAAAACAATGGTTATCAAGACCTTTAAAAGATTTACCAAATTCAAATGTTAATTTAAATTTTGGTAAAATCCCTCATACTGATCTAATTAATCAATCACCATTTAATAAAGTTCATACATTTGAAACAAAGAAAAAATTAGCAAAATATATTTGTTCAAGACCAACATTAGAACAATGGATTAATTTATCATCAAGGAAAGCTCAACCAATTTATTCATTTGATGCTCAAGCAATTGTTTCATTAGTTGATTTACATATCAATTATGTTGAACCACCTTTAAATGATAATGATAAAATTACACCTTTACAATTTTTAGAAGCTGGTACTGGTCATGGTAGTTTAACTTTAGCAATTTCAAAAGCTTTACATCCAGCAAATGCATTAGCTTATTATGCAAAAGATTTAAATTTACGTGGTGCTGTTTTACATTCAGTTGATTGTAATTTATCTCATTCAATTACTGGTAAAAGAACTGTTAAAGGTTTTAGAAAAGGTATGTATTATAACAATGTCGAATTTCATGTCTCTGAAAGTCCAAGTAATTGGATTAAATCTAATGATGGTCAAAATTGGTTAGAAAGAGAATTAATTAATAAAAAATTATTAAATTTAAATTTAGATAATAATTATTATGATCCTGATGAACCAAATGCTTTCCTTTCAGGTATTTTCTTAGATATGCCAAATTATCATGAAGAAATGATTAAATTAGTTCCATATCTTAAAACTGGTGGTTTTATAATCGTTTTTTGTCCAAGTATAACTCAAATTTTAGATGCAATAGATTTAATAGCTTTAGAAAATGAAAAATTAAATAAATTAAATCCACCAACTTCTTTACATTTAGAACATGAACGTACAATTCAATTATTAGATGGTGCAGGTGGTGGTTTAAAAGAATGGGATACAAGACGTGCATTTATTAGAGCAACTGGTAAAATTGGTTATTCAGTACGTCCAAAAGTTGGTGTTAGAACAGTAGCTGGTGGATTTGTTGCAATTTGGAGAAAAATGGGTAAAGAAGTTAATTTAGAATTAGAAAGAGATTTAATGGATAATTATGAAGGTAAACCTGATCCAATTGAAAATGATGAATTCAATGAAAATGAAAATATTAATATTGAAGAAGATATTATTGAAAATAATTCAAAAATTGAAACAACAAAAAATGAAACTAAAATTGATGAAAAAATCAATGATAATGAACAAAAACCAAATTTAGAAGAATCATCTATTAAACCGATTGAAAAAACTGAAACATATTCTGATTCAAAACCAAATTCAATTATAGAAGAAACAATTATTAATCCAATCGAAAGAAACGAAACATCATCTGATTCAAAACCAAAATTATCAAAAGCTGAAAAGGCTGCAATGTTTGCACCTGATTTATTATCTACTGCACCAGAAGTATTTGAAGATGCAGAACTTAAAAATGAAATTGTAGATGATAATTATGAAGATTCAATAAATGAAAATGATGATGAAAACTTAAATTCAAATGAAAATGTTAATGATGATTTCAAAGTTGAAGAAGCAACATTAATCCCATATTCTGTTTTAAACACTGTTTTCCATTCATGTCATGGTGATCCTGATGTTCACGTTGGTTACATTAAAGATGTCTTTTTAATTCCAACACCAATACCTGAAGGTATGGAATTGGATGATTTATCAGAATCTTCTTCTGTTAATGAAACTGAAATTACTGAAAAAGATAACGATGTCAAAGAATCTGAAACCGTCGAAAATAAACCTAAAACATGGACCAAGCATACTTTATAAAACCAAAACTGAATTATATATATATATATATATAGTTTTTCTGTAAATACATTTAAAAGAATCTAGATTAGTAAAAATTAGTATACAATGTGCATCCGCTATTTAATAAAAAAAAAAAAAAAAAAAAAA
>JAJLVB010000027.1:42346-53442 GCA_030570135.1 Pichia deserticola | reverse complement strand
CTGTACCGGTTTCATACATTAATTTAAAAATACGTTGACCTTCTTTGGAGTATTTTCTACTATTACTCAAATATGGTGTATTTGGTTCATCAGATTTATATTCGCTTTTATCATTCAATATTGCTTCATTATTTGGAGATTGCTGTATAAATGGCATATTCATCGATGGCGATGTGTATTGTACATGCTGTTGCGGAAAATTTGGAGTTAAAACATATGATAAATGAGATAATGGCATATTTCCAGGAGATTGAGATTGGTAAGTTGGATATTGTGATTGTAAAGGTCTTACATTTTTATAGGGTTGAGATTGTGAATACAATTGTTGTTGTAATAACATATTATTTCTATCTTCATTGCTACTACTACTATTATTATTATTAGCAGATTTACTTGAATCAATTGAAATCGATGGACTACTTCCAGTTCCAAATGTTAAAGATGAACTTGGTGTAGCATTCATAATATTAACTTGTTTGGGCTGTATTAATTCAGGAGCAACATTATCTATAGCACTACCAGTTGAAAAATGACTATAGGATCTAGTACTTTCGGGTGATTCAACTTTTCTAACTTCATCAAAAAATCTATCCATATCAGATTCTGTTAAACCCCATGTATTTTCTGCAGAATCATTTGATATATTAAAATCTTTTGTATTTGTTAATGCCAAACTTCCAATATTTGGTGTTGGTGTATTAGATAAAAATATTGACTGTGATACAGGAGATTCCGAATTTTCCAATTTAATCCTTTTTCTATCACCACCTGTTAATTCTGGTGACTTAGTTGAAATAGATTTATTTTCTTCAGCATTTATCAATTCTGGTATGCTAACAATTAATCTTCTCATATTACCTGTCATATGTCCACCTGGTTGTAATGTTTTAACTTCATCTTCTGAAGGTAATCTTTTCATTGCACTTGATAAAAGATTTTGGGTATTTTTACCGTTTTTATCAATATTGTTATTATTATCATTATTACTAGGTATAGAATCAACTTTTTCAGCATTTAATATATGATCATTCTTAAAATCTTTTTGTTGATTATATTCATTTGGGTATTTTAATTTCAAAACGGCTTGATTCAAAATTGTTAAAACTTCTAAACATTGTTCAGCAGCGTTACATCTATTTATCAAACTTTTCAAAATTATTTTGGAATAATCACTTAATTTTTTGACTTCTTCAATAGTATTCGAATTTCTAACTTCATCATTATGAAAAATGGCATATAAAAAGTTCATATGAGCCATAAACACATTTTGTGTAACAGCCCACGTATAGTTTAATGCCCCTCTATTCCATAATTTATAAAATGTAAGTAATGTACCTTTTGAAGCATCAGCTAATTTATTGAAATCATTAATATTTAATATATATCTTGCAGGTGTTAAACCATGTAACATCATTTTTGCATGATAATAATTTAAGTCAAAAAATTCAATTGTAAAAGCACAATTCATTTTATTTTCAATTTTTTGAATTCCAGATTTCCATTTATCTAATCTAATAGTCATATCAGCTAACCAAGATGATAATGATGAAAATATTCGTGGTATTTCTTTATTATCATATAAAATACTTTGAATTTCAGCTTGAAATTGACGAATTTTAAACATTGTTATTGAAATATGTTTATAAGAAGTAATACTTTGAGGTTTTTTAGGATTTAAAGAAGGTAATGTTGAATCCTCATTAATTTTACTATCGTCTAAAATTGAAGGAAATTGAACTTTAATTGACTCTTCAGGTATACCAAATGGTCTACCTAAATAAACACATATTTGGCGATCTAAAGAATAACAACACCAAAATAATCTTCTACGCATATCTAAAATAAAAGGTTCAATTGTAGATGAGTTATTTGATTCATTATGTAAGCCTAAATCAATACATAATCTAAGTGAAGAGCCTGATAAATACCAAACACCTGGAACGCATGGTCTCATTAAAGAATATAAAGTTAAACATAGCATTGCTTGTAATGCTTCTAATCTATTTATACTTGAATAAGCATCTTCTATATGTAATAAAGCAGCATTTTTAAAATTTTCTGAGATTTCACTTGGATATTGTAAATGCCAAATACTACTTGCAACTGCAAAAACAATATTTATAAAATATAAAGATTTTTTAAATCTTCTTGGTACTACCACTTTTGCGGAAAATTTGAATGGATCCATTTCAGGATCAACACCAGTTTCTGCGTCTAATAATCTAGTATATTGACAGTACCAAGTATTTTGTTCTTCGACTTTTGGTAAGGACTTCCAATTAATTGTAGTAGAATTATTATTATTATTGCTATTATTATTACCGTTATTATTAGATGAAGCAAATGAGCAATTTTTTGGTATATCGCCATAAATTGGTATAAAATAATTTTTCAAGAATTCTTCACGATGAAATATTGGTAATTGAGAATTAGATTGATCAAAATATAAGGATAAAAAGTTTAAAGCTTGTTGTTTTGGTGGTAATAAAGCAACATTTTTAGAAAAGGAAGACATTGAACTTGAAGTTGGATCTATTGGTGGTTTTATACTTGAAGAAGATAATAAATTTGAACTATTTGGAATATTATTCGCAGAAGAAGATCTTCTCCTACCTTTATCCTTTTGATCTAATCCATCATTAAAATGAACTGCTGCAAACATTAATTTTGAAAAACTTATACCATTTCCTGAAAAACTTGTAGGTATTGAAGAATCATCGTTTGTATTTTTAGGATTATAATTATGAATTGAATCTATTATTGGTTCATGATTTTTATTTTTTGTTTGACTTGGAATAAATTGTTTATTATTTGATGATGTTAATAATGGAGATATTGATTGATTACCTGTTGAATTAGAAATTGTAGAATTTGGAGTATTGATGAAGGAATTTGTACTTGTATTTTGTTGAGTAATTGATGGTAATTGTTGTTTTATATCAATTTTATTTATTGAAGTATTTGAATTTAGTATACCTATATTTAAATTTGGTAAACCTATATTTAAATTTGAGTTTTGGTTATTAATTGGTGATTCTTTAACCATTTTCTCCAATTCTGCCACTTTATTCTCTAAATGAACAATATAACTTCTTGGGATTTCTCTTCCAGTTGCGGGATCCAATGAAATACATTCTGTATTTGCTTTTGCACATGCAGTACACCTTGGAAAATCATGTGAACATTTAATTTTCTTCTTTCGGCATCTTTTACATGCTGAAATAGAACGAGATATTCCAATTAATTGTTGAGCCATAACCAATATGATAATTAAAAAAAAAAAAAAAAATTTTTTAATTTATGATATTCTAAAATAAATTTTGGTACTCCAAAAATCTAACAATAAATCTAGGTAATCAAAATTTATTAAACAAAGATCCTACCAACCTTAGATATGTGTTGAACCTTGTGAAAACGGTATCAATCCTTTCTGATCAAGGAAACTAACAAAGCCTATTATAAAAACCATACAAAATCATGAACCCCCCCAATGTTGCAACCGGCGAGACCGATTTGCAAATTTAATTTACTTTTTTCTCTTTTACGTAAGCAAATCAGAAGGGGTGGATGATTATGATGTCGTTCTTGTTGATAATGTTGTTGATGATGTAGATTCTGATGCTGATGGCGTTGTTTCTGCTGCAGTTCTATACTATTTTAACATAACAGTATAAGAAGGTAAAAATTAAAAGGGAAAATAATGACAGAAATAGTTCCGGAATCTGAGCCTCATCTTGAAGTAACAGTTACACAAGAGGAAAAGGACACGATTCAACAACTTTCATTAAAATTACTTCAACAAACAGAATTAAATAATACCTTACAACAACGTATAGCAGAGATTAATAGACAATTAAATCAACAAAAGCAATTATTAGTTCAAGCACGTAAGGAAAAACATGATGCAGATTTAGAAGTTACTAGATTATCCACAGAAGTTGAAAATATAACTGAAGAATTATTTGAACAGGCTAATAATCAAGTTAGAGAAGCAAATGTTGATGCTTATAATATTAAACAAATGAATGAAAGATTATCAAATACTATTAAGGAAAAGGATACAACAATTGAAATTTTACAAACAGAATTATCAAATCTTAAGAATATAATATCAAATATGGAATATTCAAATTCTTTAACTGATGATTTAACAAGATTAAATAGTGATTCAATTTCAAACTTAAATTCCAAAACTGATGATATCAATGGAACAGATAGTAATGGTGGAGGTGTGCCACATTCTTCAAGGCAAAAATCATGTATTGAAGAATTTTCAAGATTTCCAAATTGTGCATTATTTATCTCTAAAAAATTATCTCCATATAATCAAAAACCAATATATTCACCATTATTTAATCAAATAAGATTCGATTCACCGGCTTTTAATTTATTTTGTGATTGTTTATTATCTCATATTTCTTCACATTCAACAATAACAGACACTGTTGCAAATGAATTAGTTTCTCATATTTCTTCAATTACTTCAAGACCTGTATTACATTCATATAATTCAACTAATTCAGTATCAAATTTTGACATACGTTCAACAAAATTTTTTCTTAAATTATTAGATGAATTAGATGAAGATTTGAAACTTGATAAAGCGCCTTCATTACAAACTTTAAAATTACGTTGGAATAGGAAAAATTTTCTTTTAGAATTAATGGATAAATCTGTTACAATTGAACCTTTAAGTGCATCAACTGAATCTTGGAAAAGTCAAACATTACAAAAATATATGCCTTTATCTAACCCTCCAACTCCGACAATTCCTCAAATACCATTACCTGAATCTTTAAATTCAAATTCAAATTCAAATTCAAATAATGATAATTTACTTTCTTTATCAAGATACTCAACGAGTTCAACTGTAACAGCTTATGATCCAAGTTTATTTAAATTAGCATCCAATATATCAACTTCAAATGGTTTAAATGGTAAGAGTTCAAAACCTGAAGGTGCTGTACCAGTAGCTGTAACTGCATCATGTGGATTATGTGGTGAAAAAAGACGTGATATGAATTTTTCAAGATTATATCATATCAAAATAAAATCAGATCAGTCAAGTAATACTAATACTACTAATAATAATAATAATAATGATAATAATAATAATGAAATAATCAAGTATGATTACCCATTATGTATTAATTGTGCTAATAAATATCGTGCAGTTGTCGAATTATTGAAATTTTTAGCAACAATTCATCCTAATAATATTAGCAAAGATGATGATATTGACGATTATATAAGACATTGCTGGATTAAATTTGTTGAACTAAAATCTAAAGTTTGGTATGCTGCGAATATTGGAATTTGGAATGATAAAGAAACTTTTGGGCTCGTTTATGGGTGGCAAAATGACTGGCTTAGCAATCATGTAAAAGATGAAGATAAAGTAATCAAGAAAAAACAATTTGAAGAACAAAATAAGGAAAAATTAGAAAATTCTATAGATACTAAAAATAAAGATGTTAAAAACTCAAAATATACTAAAAATGAAATAGAGAAAAAAGATAATGGAAATGAATGCATTGAAACCACTAAGGATAGTGAAGATATCAAAGGTAGCAAAGAAAATAGTACTGAAACTAATGATGATATTTCAGTAAGTAGTAGCAGTAAAGGTTGGAAAGGTTGGTCTGGTGTAATTGCCAAACCCGCTGTTACTAATAATGTCGATGTTGGAATAGGTCTTGTATCACCAAAACGAGTGAATTCATCAAATCAACCAAAACCAGATTCTATTTTAGCAAAAGATTATAAGGAAAGTGATGAGGACGAGGCTAACTTTGAAGATGCTAATGATGGAGTTGATTGAACAACACCTTATTGTTTAATTAATTTTATATATTTTTCAGGAATAAAATTATTTATATAAGAATAAATTTTAAAATAGCTAATAAATTATTATCTAGTATCGTTTTTTGTTGTTTGTATTACAAATACAGTGATAAGATATTAAAATTGAATATAAAATATACACATATTTGATGTTTACTTACCACTACAAATGTCGCTGTTTTATTTTTCATCTTTTTTTTAAAGTATTTATATATATATATATATATATATAATCAAATAGTAGAAACAGAAAAATGTATTTAATAATTTTCTTATTCTTATACTGCTGATGTTTCATATTTCATAATATTTGACTAAATGAAATATTAAAATAAAAATATTTGTGCTTTTGGTTTCATGATTTTTAGATTGATCATTTTGAAATTACTAACTTAGCAGATATATGAACAAAGGTAAAAAAAATTCATTCTTAAAACTTGTAAAATCATTCTGCATTGCATATTTTAGATGAATTCTAGAAGGTGGTTTAACAAAAGCAAATATTTATATTTACAGTATCTGTGTTTTAAAAATCCAAAATATCAGTTTTATGCAATAATATATAGTTAAAACATTATTCAAAAAAGAAAACTTTTCAATTGAGTAAATTGTAAAACCTTTAAAATTATATCAAAATTCTAAAAAAATATTATCTTCAATAAAATGAGAACTGCTTGAAGTTTTCTTAACTAGCTCATCAAGTTTATCAGTACCAAGTAAATCTAAATTTGTAAAATCAAAAAGATTTTCCAACTCTTTAAAATTTTCATTTTTTAAAGAAATATCATTAAAAATTTCTAGATTTTCTTTAGAGTGACTATCATAAACATTTTTCCGTAGCTCATTTTGTCCAAAAAGATCAATGTTTTCGTTTATTCTAAAATTTTTGTTGAGATTTCTTTCTTTCTCATTTGAAACTTCCTTCTCCTGAACCATAGTAACCAATTTTTCAAATATTTCTGAGAATATAGCACAAGTATATGCTCTTTGTGCAACACTAAACAAAACCCCACTACAACATCTAAGTCCTTCATTAACTAAAAGATTCCAACTTATTTTTTTAGATAAAAGACCATAAATTAATGTAACACCGCTCAAAAAAATTGTCTGTAATGATATAAATGAAAGCCTGATTTTAGTATTTTGATATATTCTTTTACTTAATTGACATACAGTAGATGCAGCTGTAATACATTCAATAAACAATGGATCATCTTTTGTCAATTTGCTCAAAAAAGGTTGAATCAAATACCTAATTTGTTTATTAAATAAATAAAGATAGTAATCATACTCTGAGCTTGAAGATGGTGGTATAGTTGAAGCCCATTTTTTCATTTTTAAAATTAATTTATTAATTTCTTCTCTTGGAATATCATTTACTTCTACATCAACTCTGTATATTTTGTTTTGGATTTCACTTTCAATTTGAATAAATCTAAAATGATGTATAGCGTGTGTTCTTGATGTAACATGAGAATCAGGAGCTTTGTATGCTAAAACATATTCTCTCATAATCAAAGACTCATCTACAACTGATTCATCAATATCTATAGGTAGTTCCACATCTATATCTCGGTCAGATAATGAAAATGGTCTCCCAAAACTATTAGAAACTGATCTTTCTAAAGAATACGTAGACCAAAAAGTTAATAATCTTTGTTGATAATCTAATGGTTTATCATGTAAAAGTTTAACATTTTTTCGATGAAATCCAAAATTAACACATAACCTTAAAGCAAATCCAATCATATCCCAAATTACTGGACCATTAGGTAATCTAAGCTGATATATTACTGTCAATAACATAGAATGTATGTTTAACACACTTTTATGTTCAAAAACAATTGATAAATCAAGTTTCATTGCGCTTGTAAAAAAAACAAAGTTATCATTCTGGTAAGAAGGATTTGAAGTACCTTTTTGATTCATATTTCTACTAACCATCATTGAACCAATTGCATAAACCATCAATAAAATAAATGAATGAATTATATCTAACTTTTCAACATGTACTTTATCGGTTCTTAATAGGTATTCTCTATTCTCATGTAATCTAATAATGTCACTGTAATTTAAAAATGGATATTTTTTATGAATTGTCTTAACATAAGTTTCAACAAAATAAATTAATTTTGATTCTTCATATAAAGATTCATCTAATGATTGAGATACATAATCATTTAATTTAGTGTCATAACTTGAACTAGTTGGAAAACTATTTTTTTGAAGAGCATCGGCATTTTCTAACTTTAAATGTGCCTGTAAAAGAGATGCAATATTCAATCCTGATGAACCAACATACAAAGGTTCCATATCATCTTTTAATGGAAATAATGCTGCACATTTGGTTAATACATCTCCTTCGTTAACAGGTTCAACACTTGTAACACTTTCACTACTCTTCTCTGTGCATACACTTTCTGAAGGACTAATTTCATCTATTCTCTGTTCTTCAGTATTATTATTGCAATTTTGTTCTTCAATTACTTTTTCCAAATAAGCAACTCTTTCTTCTAGAATCTTAACATACATAGGATTCCTAGCTGTACTATATTCACAAGGAACATTTGCTCTTTTGCAACCTAAACATTGTTTTCCTGTTGAAAAATTACCAGTGCATTTTTGTTTTCGGGACTTGCATCTGTTACAAGCTATAGAATTTATCTGCATTCTACTTCTCTTTAATATCTTTCCTGTTTCCATATTGTTTGTTTGATGTTGTAAACAAGCACAATATATTGAAAACTAGAATAAAATACTTAAAGTCTCTCACCAGTAATTTAACTGGAAAAAGGTAAGATTAAATTTGGTGGTCAAATATCGGAACACATCCGATCGATTGCATTAAAAAATAAATTAATCTAAATAAATTTTTTTTTTTAATCAGCCGCGTGTCACATGTTAATTATGTTTTGCACACACATAATTAATAACAT
The DNA here is from genome assembly GCA_030570135.1 of Pichia deserticola. Classification (NCBI taxonomy): domain Eukaryota; kingdom Fungi; phylum Ascomycota; class Pichiomycetes; order Pichiales; family Pichiaceae; genus Pichia; species Pichia deserticola. Next base: position 44,662 of record JAJLVB010000027.1, on the reverse strand, counting down.
AAAGAGACCTTTAATAAATTATAAAGAGGAAAAAATAGAACAATAAAAAAAAGATTATAAAAATTTATATATATGAAATAATAATAATAATAATAAAACGAATAGAAAGAACAATGACATCAAAATCTATATTTTTGGAGTATTTCTAATAGAAATAACCTCAATAGATTTATCTTCGTCAGTGAAACCACAATTTTCATATAGAATGTCTTGATAAGTTTCATTCTCCAGCAAACCATCAGTTTTGGCAAATTCTTCAAATTTAATAGTCTTTAAATCATAACCTTCTGGAAGGCATTTTTTAACGGGGAAAAAATAATTTAATATAGCATAAACAACAAAAGCAATTGAAAATGAAAGTAAAAATCCAAGTTGGTAAACATGTGTGGCACCAATTGCAATAGATCCTGGATTAATACTATTAGCAACACCAGAAATAGTTGATCCAACTGCTATAATCCAAGCAATAATTGCTCTTGGATTAATACCATACTTATTTCCATACCAAAGCATTGATTGTTTATCTGGGTTGTAAAAGGATAAAATATGGAAATTACCTTTTCTTATAAAGTAGTAATCGTAAATCATAATTGCTGCAATTGGGCAAAGCATAATTGAGTAACTACCTAAAAATGCAATAAATCTGGCACCACTGGAAATCATTTTCCAAGGAAAAAATAAAGGACAGACTAACCAACATAAAAATTGGCCTCTTACTATAGTCATATATTTTGGAAACATACCTGTAGTATCAGCACCAACTGGTAAACAATTTGTACCAATGTTAACAATAACTAAAGCCAATATCATACCAAAACAAGCAAAAACCATTGCTGTACGCATTCCTGCAGTCCAATGGTAATCTAATAATGAATCATATAAATCCCATGGATTCCAAAACGTTTTACCAAGAAATACTTTAGCAGCTGATGTTGTGCCACAACCCAAAAAGGTAATCAAAACTTTTGAGGAAAGAACTGCAAATGATTGAACCCAAGCTGCATCCTCAGTTCTTCTAGCATATCTAACAACATCACCAGCATTAATTAATATTGGACACAAAGCTCCCATAATCGAGTTAATTCCATATACAATACCCCAACCCAATTCAGAACCATAAACTCTATTACTTGCAAGACTTTCAGGTGTTCCTAATCCACCAGCCTTTCTTACACAATAACCAAATACACCAAATAAAGTTGTTGTTGTTGTAATTGCTTTAACAGTATAAAGATGTCTTTGAATCCTAGGGTGCATAAAAATTAAAGGTAATTGTATAATCCATACAATGAAAAATGCTAAAAGATTAGATGATGTAACTTCTGCTGATTTGGGAAAAGTATTTTTAATATCAACCCATTTGTGACCAAAAATTGCTTTTAACATAACACTCATCAATTTACCAGCAAAAAAAGTTTGAACAGCAAAATAAATAGAAGCAACTGAAACTCTTACAAAAATAAATAAATATGAACCATACATACCAGCTGGTGCTCTTACAATCGCTGGGAAACCTAAATGATATTTTGAAGAAGCTCTTGAATTAATCACTAAAATTATTGATAGGAAAAAACTTCCAACTGCAGCACAGATAAGACCATGCCACCATAGTAAACCCATACTAACTAATGTTGCACCAAGAGTATAAGATGATGGTGTTAGAGATGTTGTAAAATAGAAAAATAAATAATTATAAACTGTCCATGTTCTATCTTCGGATTTTGTTGGTAATAGATCAGTATTATACCAAGAATGACCTTGCTGTGCAGCTGAATCAAGTTTGAATTTTTCAAGGTATTTTTTCATATTTGTATATTTTGTGTGTGATTTACAATATCACTTAAGAAAATGACCGTAACAATGTTTTACAACAGAAAACAAATACCAGGAAATGGTTGTTATTTAAGCTTTTACATATCATTTATGAGGATACATTTTAAAGCGTGATGTGTTATCAACAATTTGTCAAAAAAAATATAATTTTAAATTTCTCAAAATATCAAAACAAAATATCGGAGAAGTTCCGATAAAAGTTAGTTACTCGGAAGCTGCAATAAGCCCTCGCAGTATATTGTAGATTAAATAAGTTTTGGTATTTGTTTTTTTTTTTTATCTTTCTTTTTTTCATGATAGCGCTTTTATACTATTATTGTTAGATCGAGATCGGAGAAGAAGCGGTAGATTTTAGTGACTTACTATCAATGAATATTATATATTTTATATTATTAGATAAGATATTGGTTTTACTACAGCCACACAGAAAATGATAAGACCAAAATTTGTAAAAAAAATAACATGATAAATTAATTTTTTTTA
>JAJLVB010000027.1:0-36705 GCA_030570135.1 Pichia deserticola | reverse complement strand
AATTATTCCAAGGTAATAAATTGTTTGCTTACTATCAAGTTGTTTAACAGTAAACAAATATTACCAATAAGAGAAAAATTATGAATAATTTGGTGTATTCTTCAAAATCTTTATTGGATTCAATTGGCTCAAAATCAGATAAGAATAATAATAATAATCAGTTGGAACAGGACGACAATGAACCAAATCTTGATGATGGTACATTTGCATTAGCAAATACATTATCAAATGTGCCTAAACCAGATTATTTTACAGAAATAAATGATAATGATAATGACAGTAATAATAACAAAAACAAAATAGCCTCAAATAATACAGCTATTGATGTTACTAAGTCAGATACAGAATCATTATCTAGTGATATTATTATAGAAAATAATAATAAAAGTACCAACTCTTCAAATGAAAAACATAAAAGTACAATTAAAAGTAAAATTATCCAATTATTACCTCTTCTTAATCCATCTAATTTTTTATCATCACATGATCTTTTATTAAACTCATTTTATGAAGAACATAAATTAGAACTTGTAACTCAAAAAAAAATTAGCTTACGTGTTATAACATGGAATTTAAATCAAATGAAACCACCCAGTTTAAAATCATTAGCTGGTAGAAGTGGTAGAGAATGGGCAGCCTTTTTTTATGCAGGTGATGCAACTGTTAATAATGATAATAAAGAAGGATTAGCAGATATATATTCAATTAATTTCCAAGAAACTATCTCTTTAACATCATTCTCCAAAAACAATAATGTTATTGAAGAATGGGTTCAATTTCTATTATCTGTTTTAAATGCAATTTCTTCAAATTCATATTCTTTAGTTTATAGTACTGGTTTATTAGGTTTAACATCAATTATTTTAGCAAAGCAATATTTAACTGGTAATAAATTAAATAAAATTGATTCACAATTTCATGATATTGTAGAAAATACATTAGGTTTAGGTTATTTAAGATGGGCAAATAAAGGTTGTATTTCTTTAAAATTTAAAATTGGTGGTATACCATTAGGAGTTGGAAATTATTCAAATTACAAAAAATCTTCAACTGATGAGTTTACAAATAATTATAAATTTGATGAACTTGATGAAACAAAAGGTAAAATACCAGGTTTAGAAATTCAAATTTTAAATGTTCATTTAGTTCATGGTGAAGGTGATGCACAGGTTCAACAAAGATGGGATTCATGGTCGAAAATTCAAAATAAAATAGGTTTAATTGATAGAAATATAAAATTAACATTAGATCCAAATAAAATCGAAATTAAAGATGATGCACAAAAAAGATTAGAAATGAAATTACAACAAAGACTTCATAAAAATTCTAGTAAAAATAATAATGATAATGATAATTTAGATAAAGAAATGTCTGCATTATATTTAAATAATGATTCTGTAAGGACATCTTCAGTTCCTTTGAACTTTTCTAAAGCAGAATTAAAAAAATTTGATGGAATCATTAGTTCTTTAGATTTACAAAAATTAACGTTTGTTACTGAATCTACAAAAGTTTTAATTGTTTGTGGTGATACTAATTATAGACTTGCGTTACCACCTGATAATACATTAAATTCTAAATATACAATTCAACAATTAATACGAAATAGTAATTGGGATACTTTATTAGAACATGATCAACTTAAAGCAGAAATGAAAAAGAAAAAAGTTCTCATTGGATTTAAAGAATCTCAAATTTATTTTGCACCAACATTTAAAGTTCAACCAGATGCATTAGGAAATTGGATAATGACACCGCCACCATCCTCCTCATTATCATCATCATCATCTAAAGACATTAGTAATAATATTAATAATAATGAGAAAACTAAGTCAGGTGAAAAAAGATATAGAAAACCAGTACCCGTTTCATCAAATGATTCAATATCTTCAACGCAACCTTCAATACCTCCTTATTATGTACCGAATTATGATAATAAAAGATTACCAGCTTATACTGATAGAATTTTATATACCCCAAATCAATCAATTGATGTTATTGATGGTACTTATACATCAACTGGTAATGTTGGATCTGATCATTTACCAGTTGCTGCAACTTATGAATTAGATGTACCTTTAATTGATGGTGATAAATTACATTATCTTAAAGGTAAATTTAATGAAGCTTGGGATGAAGTTATTAATAAAATGGCCTTTATTAAAATTGATAAAGAAGTTATAATTAAACATTCATTATTAGGTTATAAAAAGGAAAATTTTGAATCAATTCCAGAAACAATTGATGAAAAATTAAAAACTGATGATGGAAATATTGCATTCAGTGCAATTGTTGGAGAAACTATAAAAATTATTATAAATTTTGAGAATATTGTTGATGAAGCTTTTAGATTTGTTGTTAAAGAACAAACAAAAAGTGGGTGGTTTGGCTTAAAAGTTGATATTAATTGTCAAGAAATTAATGAAAATGAAAATGCCCAATTCTTGAAAAAATCTAGTTCTTCATCGTGTTCAATTAATTCACATTGTAAAGGTGAAATTATTTTAACTCTTATACCAACAACTCCGGGATTATTAGAAAGGATGTTTTTTTCAGAAATACCTGAATATTCATTATGTCCTGCATTTAAAAAATTTTTTGCATTAACTATAGATGTTGAAGATATATTTGGTGCATCATTTGAAGATATAACCAAAAAACAATTTGATAATATTGTTAATTGTTTTAAATTTATTTTTAATGAAGAATCAATTGTTGGACTTTTAAATCATATTGAAGATTTGAAAAATACAGGAGATTTGAATACAATTGAATGGGATTTAGTTAGAGAAGTTACACTTTGGGATTTTAATAAAGAAAAATATGAAAAATTGAATAAAGATGGTATTGAAGCTGTTAAAAGAAGAGAACCTGAAAAATTTAATCTTGGATCTAAAACTGTTATTGCATTTTTATATCTTTGGCTTAAAGCACAAAACACAGTTTTTAATACTGAATCAGATAGAGGTAAAGTTATCTTTTCTAATGTTATTAAATTAATTAAATATTTGAAATTAAATGGAGATGATGCATATTCATGGTTTGGGTGGTTATTTGCTAATGAATATGAACTAGAAGAATACTTAGAACAAGATTTTGATGTTAAAGTTCAATTATAATTTTATATACTGTATGAGCTTTTTCCCTTGTTTATTTATTTTAAAAAAATTATATATTATACATTACTATTATTAATATTATTATCATGATTAAGACATTATATAGGAAAATTAGATTATCTAAATAATTTTAAATTATATAACCATTACATCCAGTAATCTATTACATTCAAATATATCACCACTTGCAATGTCTAATACTTTAAAATCATAAATATTAAACATACCTTTTTCTACACTTATTAATTCAAGTTCACATTCATAAAGATTACCATATTCTAAACTAACTCTTAAATTATTAGTTAAACTAACTAATCCAGCTCTATTAAATTTATAATAAAAAGATCTAACTAATTGATTATTTGTAAATAAAGGTACAATATCATTTTTAATAATATTATTTGATTGAATTGGAATTGGTGGGATTGTTTTTTCATATTCTTTTTTAATTGAACTTTGAACGTACAGTATTAAATCCATTTTTTCAGAAGATTTATTTAATAATTGAATTTTCCATTTAAATTTTTCACCTAATTTAACTTTTGTTGGACCACTAACTGTTATAACTAAACCTCTTTGAAAATTTTGTGATGCATTCCCAGTCCATAATTGACTTAAAGATAAATTTGAACCAGATTTTAATTTAACACTTGCATATCTTTTACCACCTAAGCCGCTATTACCATTAATAATTGAATTATTGTTATTATTATTAGCTGATAAATTATTTAAAGATAATGAATTATTAGATATTGAACGTGATTGTTGAGTTTTAGGTATATTTTGATTTAATAAACTATTATAAGATCTTAATTTTGCTAATTTAACTGGTGGTAATAAAATTGGTTGTTGTTGAATTCTATTATTATTTAAACCTAAATTACTTGTACTATAATTAATTGGAGCACCATGAGATGATAAATCTAATTTTGATATCCATTTTGTTATTATATGTTTATGATTATCAATTATTGCATCAATTATAACTGATAAAGGTTTTAAAGTTGATTCATCATCATATGAAATATGATAAGCAATTGTTAATTGAGATTTTTTATTTAAATTAATTGGGAATTTAATTGAAGTACAAGATGAAATATAACAATTAATGCAATCAATTGATATTGAATTTATCTTTAATAAAGTATTTGAATTTTCAATTGATTTTGAAGCATTTAAATCTAACCAAGCTAAAGTTTTCTCTGTTTTATAAGATTTTAATGACATTTTATATAAAGATGAAATATTAATTTTAATTGAATTTATAAATAAATTTTCATCTTGGATATTATTACTGTGTTTTTCAATATCATTATTTTTATTATTATTAACTATACATTTATCATTTAGTAAATCAACACCTGCAACTTGAATTAAATTAACTTCTTCAAAAGGTTTTAATAAATTATCAATTTTTGTTAATTCTTTTTCAAATTTTGTAATTATAATTATATTTGTATAATTTCGTCCTGGTATAATTGAGAACTTAAATTTCCAAATTTGATAATTATCATTAAAAAAAATTGGTTTTTCATTAATTGAATATGAAATAGTTCTTTTATTATTATTATTATTATTATTATTATTATTATTATTAGTTCGTTTCTGATCATTAATTGATTTATCTGAATCATATTGAATTTCGATATTCAAAGATCCTTTTACTTTACTACCTAATGATAATACAATAAAGATTTCAACTTCTTCATCAAAATATGCAATTGATTTTGTATCAGATTTTGTTAATATTGATATTAAGTCATTACAGTCTATCGAATCAATGCATGAAATGGGTGATTCTGGTGCATATATTCGTATTGACTCGGGCATAATGTATGAGTATGAGTATGATTATGAGTATTATAGCTAGAGAATTGTGATATTATATAAATATAAATATATATATATATATTGATATTTCTATATACTTGTTATATTTTGCAGTATAAATCAGTGAAAAAAAAAAAGAAACAAAAAGAAAGAACAATTTCAGGAACCAAAACAAAAATATCGAAAAAATGGAAATTCGTTAACAGCGGCTTAAAATTTGTTTTAGCGCAAACCGTCAAAATTGAATTGTAAACTGTGTTGAACAAAGGACAACAACAGTGGTGAATAAGACAAGACCATTAATGAGTTTCACAGTGTTGAACAGTTAGTTGAAGGGTGGTGATAGTTTGTTATGCAAGGTTGGTTCTTTGCTATTTAAGTTTCAAAACTTTTCTAACAACTAATTTTTCAATTGTTCGGAATCTTTTGAGCAAATCGTAATTGTTTTCGGAATCACGTATATATTCACCAATGTGGTTGAGTAAATGGCCTTTGTTTTTAAAATTACTTTTATATTTGGTTGTTTGATATATGGAAATTTTACGTTTGGTCAAATCACCTTCGGTAAATGTCGATCTTTGGTTGTAAAAATTTAATATCAAAATAAATTTAATTGTAGAATTACCAATTGTTTGATTTTGCTTTTTGATAATTTTAGGATCGAAAATCTCTTTTTTCCTTGTTTTAACCAAAAATTTGAAATCATCACTTCTTTTATTACTATCATCAATTAATTGTTTCATCCAGTTAACTAGAATATCACAATTCTTATTAAAATCATCATATTTATCAACTTTTTCAAATGTTAGATTTTTATCATCATTAAATAATAATAATGACCAACAACCTAAATAAGACTCAAAAAAATTAGCGTTGATTTTATTCAAACTGTCAAATTTTATTCTACTATTAACTAGTTTATTAATTCCATATAATTGACACCATTTAGCTAAATTCTTATTTGAAACTAAAAGTTGCCTTGTATAATTAACTTTTTCACAATTATATTTCTTTACTAAAATATATGACACAATAAAATCAAGAAATGAATCTCCTAAACATTCAAGCCTTTCATAATTATGGCCAACAATATGATCAACTGATGGATGTGTGCATGCAACTTGTAATAAAAAGGGGTTTGGGAAGTATGGTAATTTCATTGATTCCAAGTTCATTTTAATATTGTCAACTGAATTAGTTTTCTTTTTCTTTTTCTTTTTCTTTTTCTTTTTCTTTTTCTTTTTCTTTTTCTTTTTCTTTTTCTTTTCAAAGTATTTGTTTGTTTAAATTATAATTAAAAAATTCGTAATTATATTTATATTTATAGTAATTATATTTTTATTAATTTCTTAATTTACTAACACTTTGAATTTGTTACAAAATAAAATTACCTATCATAAATATCAGTTAACTTACAAATCACTACTACTAACTACTGAAAACCATTTACGTTTATGGGTTCATTTTAGCTGAAATGTCTAAGAGAAAAAAAAATTATTAACAAATTCAACACTTGTTGAAATTATTCTTACAATTATATCCAATAGATTCTTATAAATATCGTGTTTCTCATTCACATCATTAACTTCCTCTTCTTTATCAACTTCTTCAGTTTCTATCTTGTGTTGAGCTATAATTTCTTTAATTTCTTTAGCTTCTTTTTCTTTAATAATTTGTTTACCCATCACCTGAATTATATCAAACTGCAAATCATTATCTAACAGTATTTTTATCTTTTGATATAACAAAATCTTCCAGCAATTTTCCTTTGTCAAACCTGATTTAATTTCTCGATATAAAGAATCACCAATTTGAATATACATATCTATGGCTGAAAAATCGAAATACCTTGTCAAAGTTGTATTATCAAATCTTAATTTACGATAAAATCTACTACGAAGAACTGTCAGTCCACCTGAATCTATTTTAGGATATTCTCGATATAATACAATTGAAATCATAAATCCTAAATATAATTTTCCTAATCTTTTTAAAGTTCTGTCTTCTTTACAATAACTATGACTATAACAAACATAGTCACGAATAAGAAGCTCTAGCCAATTATAAAAAGCTTTCCATTGTTTTAAAGTATTAATATCTTTAGAATTGTCAAAAAAAACAATAGCCCAACAACCACAATAAGCTTCAAACACATCGGCATTAATTTTATCATATTCATCAAAATAAAATTTACTTTTAATTTTATACCTTAAATTACAATGACAACACCATTTACTTAGATTTTCATTAGTAGATAAACTATTGGCAACTGAAGGTGAATCAAGGTGAAATCTTTGTATCATTATAATTTCAATTAAAAGATGAAGAAAAGAATCACCTAAATATTCTAGTCTTTCATAATTCTCATTAACTCTATCTTCAATTGATGAATGAATTAGATATTTCTCTGTATAAAATTGAGATGGAATTTCTGGTATTTCATATGACATTATAAGCAAAATATTTTGATTATTTTTCTTTTTCAATTTAATTGTTCATCTTTTGTGTTTCTCAAACGTATATATTATCATGAATCGTAAGTAAATTTATATTCTTTTTGATAATATTTTATTGGCATAAATTACATCAATTTAAGGTTTTAAAAATAAAAAAATAAAAAAATAAAAAAAAAGAAAATTATTCATGTAAAAGTAAAGGATCAACAAGTGTTTTATGCTTTTCTCTAATTTGTGATTTTTTCTGCTTTAGCACAATATCATCATAAAATAATTCATGTACAAAATTTTCACATTTTTCCCAACCTAATTGAAATAATTGATTATTTTTTCCTTCAAATATTATTGGGAAATGTGTATAAACCAAATAACCAAGATATAATTTAACATAATTTGAATTTGCTATTGAAGATTTTTCATTTTTTTTTAATTTGAATATACTGTAAAACAATGAATTTGAAGGTTTTTTTAACATTTTATCAATAAGTAGTTTCATCTTTTTAGAATTTAGATTTGAAGAACGTAATAAATTTAATTTATTAGTAGATATATTAAGATTATCAATATATAATTTTGTAATAAAATATTTTAATACGGAATTTCCTAAAAAAATTAATCTTTCGGTTTGAAACTTTAGTTCATAATCATTATGTTGTTTTAAATTAATTAATTTAGTAAAATCCTTCCATTGATTATTCCTTAATTGAGTTATAATCCTATTTGAATCCAAATAACTTGAATTTTTCTTTGAATCAAATAAAATATCTGAATTTTCAAAGTATTTAATATTACATGACATAAATTTATAAGTTTTAACCCAACCATTCCATGTATGGTTATTATTATTATTATTATTATTATTATTATTCTTATTATTCTTATTATTATTCTTATTATTATTCTTACTAAAATGAGATACAATACCAGATTCAAAAGATATTGCTCCAAAATAAGCCTCAAAAGAATCAGCATGAATTGAAGAATATTGTAAAATATCATTCTCTAAATTTAACATTTTAAATTTTTTTGAAATTATTGAATAATTTTTATTCATTCTAACTTGTTGTAACATCTCAACTAACTGATTTTTTTGAATTAAAGGGAATTGATGTAATAATAAAGTCGATATTATAAAATCAAGATATGCGTCACCTAAAAAAGATAATTTTCTAAAATCTGATGATCTAATTGGTGTTGTAGCAATTTTCAATAGATTATAATTATTAATAAATGGATTTTGAATCTTCTTATTTTCTTTATTTGATTTAATATTTAAGTTTTTGATTTTATTGTCATAATATTTAGTATTATGAATTTCAACCTTTACCTCATCATTATCTTCATCTATTATCATTGACTTTTCCCATCTAGAATAATATTTTTCATTAGTTTTAAGTAAATTTATGTAAAAGTTTGTTCTTTTACATAAACGTGTTATCATTATTAACAAACTTAAAATGGGTTATACTATAATAATGATTTGAAGTTTAAACAAAGGTAAATAAGCATTCTTTAAGTAAACTTTAAAACATATGCAACGTGTGCGTAAATTGAAGTTAACAAAGAAATTTCTGAAGTAAAAAAAAAAAAAAATAAGGTGACTAATTAGAGTGATTTTTTGATAAAATCAAAACATATTGATAAATATAACTAAAATAGAATTTGTTCATGAATTAAAGTTATACTTGGTGATAAATAACTTAGAAGCTCACCAATTAGAAAAGTTGTTAACTAAATGGATTTATTGAATGATTGGTTTAAGTTAGTAAATTAATTATTTTAATTGCTGAGCCTCCTAAAATTAATGTATTTTTACTTAGTCAACGATTTCTCAATTGCAAATTATCACAAAAACTTTTGATTATTGTATTATTTTCAGTAGCTATTTACTCTTATTGGTAAATTTAGATAGAGATATAAACATAAGAAATTAACATGATATGAATAGAGACGAGTTAAAAAGAAACAGATAAGAGATGAAAAAGATAAAGAATAGGAAGATACTTATTATTGATAGAATAAAATAAACTGCTAATCATGAATGATATGATATGATATGATATGATATGATATGATATGATATGATAACAGATTATAGACGCGTCGATTTTGTGGGAAGAAAGATATTTTTAAAAGAAAACAGTATTGACATATTTATATAGAGATAGTTTGACTAAATTTGAAGTTTTACTAGAAACATAATATACACTTGTATAACATTTATAATAAATATATAAATATATAAATATTAACAATTAATAATTCACTTAAAAAAAATTGACTTATAAATAAAATAAGAATTTCACACAATAAAAAATAATTTTGATTATAAATAAAAATCGAGAAAATGAGGAAAAGTGGAAAATATTGAAAAAATTCTTTGATTTAATAATTACTAAATTTATATATATATATATAGTCAATTAAATGTATAAATACAATAATGATTAGATAATGATCTAATGAGAAATACTAAGATATTATTTAAAAATAAACTTAAGAATATAATTAAGAAACAATATCAAAATACTAATAATAATAATAATAATAATAATAATAATAATAATGATTATATGAAAATAACTCGAAATATTGTTTATAAAATACCTAAAAATAGACAACCACCAATCAATAGAGAATTAGTAATTAAAAAAAATATTAATAATTATAATTATAATAATAATTATAATAATTATAATAATAATAATTATTATAATGATTATAAAGATAATAATGAAATAATTAAATATTTAAATGAATATAGAGAAAAGGCTAATAAAATTTTTAATAAAAGAGATTTAATTATTAAAGAATCAATTAAAGAATTTAAACTTGGTAATAAATTAAAAGCTAATGAATTAAGTGGTGAATCCAAATTATTATATTCAATTGGTAAAGAATTTAATTTAATTGCATCCAAACGTATATTTAATTATTATAATCCATCAATTAATGAAAGTGATTTAATTGATTTACATGGTTTATATGAAACTGAAGCTGTTTATTATTTATTTAAACATATTAAATTAAATATTAAAAGGGGCAAATTTAATTTAATTTGCGTTGTTGGTCGCGGTAATAACAATAAATTAAATTCTATTAAATTATTACCAACTGTAATTTTATTATGTAAAAAATTAAATATACAATGTGTTGAAATTAATAAAGGTATAATTTCAATTAAATTAGATTCAAATTTTATAAATTAATATATTAATATAATATATTAATATAATATAATAATATAATAATATAATATAATTATTAATTATGAGTGGTAAATTTGTTAGAGCCTCAAAATTTAGACATGTTTATGGTCAACCTTTTAAAAAAGAATTATGTTATGAAAATTTAAAACCAACTTTATCAGCTTTTGATAGTAATATAATTCAATCAAATGGTAAATATTTATCATTAAATTCAAATGGTATTGGTTCATTTACAATTATACCAATTAATGAAGTTGGTAAAGCACCTGATAAAGTTCCAATGTTTAGAGGTCATAATGGTGGTAATGTATTAGATACTGCATTTGATCCATTTAATGAAAATAGAATTATTTCAAGTGGTGAAGATGGTAAAATTTTAATTTGGGAAATTCCAAATAATTATACTTATTATAATATTGACCCTGAAAATATTAATGATGTTAAACCAATTGATTCATTAATTGGTCATTCAAGAAAAGTTGGTCATTTACAATTTAATCCAGTTGCAAAAGATGTAATTGCATCATCATCATTTGATTATACAATTAAAATTTGGAATTTAAATGATAAAACTTGTAAATTAACTTTAAAACATAATGATTTAATTTCATCATTTTGTTTTAATTATAATGGTACAAAAATTGCATCAGTTTCAAGGGATAAAAAAATTAGAATTTGGGATGCAATTAATGGTAATTTATTATCTGAAGGTAATGGTCATTTAGGTGCAAAATCTTCAAGAATTGTTTGGTTAGGTAATACAAATCGTTTAGCAACAACTGGTTTTGATAAATTCTCTGAAAGACAATTAGGTTTATGGAATTCTGATAATTTATCATTAGGTCCAATTAATGGTTTTATATCAATTGATTCATCATCAGGTACTTTAATGCCATTTTTTGATCCTTCAACAAATTTATTATTTATTGCTGGTAAAGGTGATGGTAATGTTAGATATTTTGAATTTGCAGATGATGATTTACAATTATTAAATGAATATCCTTCAACTGAAGCTCAAAGAGGTTTTGCAGTTTCTCCAAAAAGATTTGTTAATTTTAAAGAAAATGAAATTTTAAGAGCTTATAAATTATTAAATGATAATTCAATTGAACCTTTATCTTTTATTGTTCCAAGAAGATCAGAAATGTTTCAAGATGATATTTATCCTGATGCACCTTCTGATAAACCTGCTTTAACAGCTGATGAATTTTTTAGTGGTAAAACTGTTAATGGCCCAATTTTATGCTCTTTAAGGGACATCTATGAAGGTAAAACTCCTGCTTTATCTGAATCAAAACCAGAAGTTAAAGAACCAGAGAAAAAAGATGAGTCAAAGATTGAATCAAAAATTGAATCAAAGACTGAATCAAAGACTGAATCAAAGACTGAATCAAAGACTGAATCAAAGAATGAATCAAAGAATGAATCAAAGACTGAAAAATTTGAAGAGCCAAGACCTGTCTTTACTCAATCTCAAGAAAAAGGTGTTGAAAATATGCTTAAGGAAAAAGGCGTTAATAAATTATTAGATAAAGTTAATTCATTATCTGATGATGATACTCAAGATGTTGATACTAATGATAATGATGAATGGAATGAAAAATCAACTCCTTCATCAAGTAATGTTACAAAATCAACTCCAAATCTAACATTAACACCAACAGCAACTATAACTCCTGTTATTGAAACACCAAAGAAGGAAGTTGAAAAAGTTGAAAAAGTTGAAAAAGTTGAAAGTGCTAGTTCTGCAACTCCTGTTACTAAAACTCCAAAGAAAGAAGTTAAAAAAGTTGAAAGTACTCCTTCTACTACAATAAATTCATCTCCAATCAAACCTTCAACTCCAGGTACTGCTGCAACAGGTTTAAAAGCAAATTTGGATAGATTACATCAACTTGTAAATACTTTACAAACTAACGTTGAACAACTTACCTTAGCAAATCAAGCAAAAGATGATAGATTAAAATCTTTGGAGGAAAAAATTGATCTTTTATTGAAAAAATAATTTTGATATATTTTATATATATTTAAAATATATCTGCATCATTATTTATCACTTTTTTTATATATAAACATTACTTGTTTTATTGTATAATTATTATGTATACCATTTTTGTTTGTTTATATTACTATTAATTTATTTGTTTATTGAAAGAATAAGACACGACAGAGTTTTTGTTGCAAGTTTGAGATTATTTTTAATAAAAATAGTTTTAACACTTTCTGTAATCGACTAGTATATGGTAATCTCTTTTTGATAACAGATTCTCTCTTATAATAGAGAAGAACATGTCAGAGAAGGTAACATCATATGACATATCTTATATTCACAATAATCCATTTCAAAATATAACATCACAAATCCTTTTAGATAATTTAAAAAAGGTGAATATTGAAGATAATAGTAATTATAATGATAATGTTGAAATTCAAACTTCCTCTTCAGAAACAAAACCTTTTAGTTTAGTTTCAGTTTATAAATATTTTAAGTCATATTTTAATAATTCAGAAAATGATCAAATTAAAAAACTTTATAAAGAAAAATTAAATGCCTTAACTTATAATGATTGGTTAAATGCAAGTTTAAAATTAGATCAATTAGAAAATAATGATTTATGGAAAAATACATTAGAATCTGATTTATATGACTATAAATTAGTTCAATCTCAATTGAATGATTTGAGAACTTATAGATTAAATCATGATTATGATAAAATCTTATTTGTAATAAGAAATTATTGGAAAAGAGATTTTGCTGGTTTAAATAATGAATTATTATATATGAAATCACATGTTGGTACCAAAAAATTAATTAAAGATTATATTGATGAATGTATTAATTGTCTTGAATCATTAACATCTTCAAATTGTAATTTAGATGATAATTATATTTTAGAAATTTTATTAGAATCTAAAAGAAATTATGGTAGAGGTGCAATTACAATGAGTGGTGGTGGTACTTTTGGTTTGATTGGTATTGGAGTATTTTCAACTTTGCTTGAAAATGATTTATTCCCAAAAATTATATCCGGTTCAAGTTGTGGTTCAATTGTTAGCTCAATTATGTGCTCTAAAACAAGTGATGAGATTAAATTGATTTTATCCAGTTTATTCGATAAAACATTTGAAGTATTTAATGTTGAAACTGATAATGATACTTTTTATACTCATTTATCAAGATTACTAAAATTTGGTGTTTGGTTTGATAGTAAATATTTACAAGATACAATGAAACAGTTTCTAGGTAATATTACATTTAGGGAAGCGTATAATAAGACTGGTAGAATTTTAAATATAACTGTTTCATCTGCAACAATTCATGATCAACCAACTTTATTAAATTATTTAACAGCTCCGAATGTTTTAATTTGGAGTGCAGTCTGTGCTAGTTGTTCATTACCAATAATTTTTGCATCTTCAACAATATATGAGAAAAATATTGAAAATGGAGAAATTAATGAATGGTCAAATCCTTTATTAAAATTTGTTGATGGTTCATTAAACTCGGACTTACCTATTTCAAGATTATCTGAGATGTTTAATGTTAATCATACAATTGCATGTCAGGTAAATCCTCATATTGCACCATTAGTTAAATTTTCTTTGAATAATACATATTTTTGGAATCTAAAATCTCTAATTTTCAAATTTGCAAATTTATTATCATTAGAATTATCACATTATTGTGATATTTTGAGTGAATTAGGTTTAATGAATAATTTAGCAACTAAATTAAAACAACTGATTTTACAATCATATACAGGGGATATAACAATTTTACCAAAGATGAAATTTGGAGATGAATCTAAAACTTTAGTAAACCCGACTCCGAAATTTATTTGGGAATGTATATTACAAGGTGCTAGAGCAACATGGCCAAAACTTTCAATTATTAAAGATCAATATTCAATTGAATTTGCAATGGATAAATATATAAGTATTTTAAAATCAAGAGTTGTATTTGAGTCAAACAGAAAAAATATTTTAATGCCATATGAAACATCGTTGTCTTCATATTCTTCACCAAAAAAATTTAAAATAGATCAATCTGTAGATTTGCGTAAACGAGGAGAAAGTATAACATTAAGTGAAAGGTTAAGAAACTGCAATAATGATAATAGTAATAAAAATAGCATTAATTTGAGTCCTTTTTCAAGTAAGGTAAATTTATACAAACAACAAAGATCTCCACATAAAGTCAAAATGAAAAATAAGAAAGGATTTAAAATTGAATTATCAGTTTCCAAAAACAATAATGATACTAGTATTTCTAGTTATAATTATCAGAATTTAAGGCCAGATCATTCTTTTGAGTCTTTAAAAAATATACAAAAAATATCAGATAATAAATTTATAGGTAATAATAAAAAGAAGCATACTAGGTCGTTATCATATACTTTAATAACTGAAACTCATCCAGTTTTTCTGAAAGAAGATGAAATTATTCAACCATTACTAAATAATGAGAATGAATCTAGAAGATCATCTGCATCATCTGCTATTTTGATGGAACCAGAATCAACAATCTTATTATTATCACCTGGAAAGGACAAATCTGAATGATTTGGTTGTCATTCTGGTAATTAAATATAATTTATAATATATTATTTATTTGTACAAAATCAAAGATAGTTGTTGGTGGAATTTTAAATTTAACAGGGAACTTTTCGTCAAAAGAAGTAATGATGAAGTTTATTTTTAATAGCTTTGTTTTAAAAATTCTCTATGATTATTAATGTATTATTATATTGTTTTATAAGGAATGACAAACGTATCAGAAAAAAACATTATATCAAAGAATAAGGTTTAAGATTTCAATTATCTGGAACAGAAAGTATAAAATATTATTGTTAGATAAAGTTTAAAAGATTAATAAACTGCAAATAAAGACTTTTTAACTGTTTTACTCTTTATGTTCATCTTTTATTTTAATGTTGAAGAGGAAGCTTCTCAACCAAAAAGAATCATAATGGAATCAGTCAGTAATGAAAATTTAGTTCTTGCTATTAAAGAATTGCAAAACGATATGACAAACTTTAAGAGAGAGGTTAGATATTATATTAGGAAACTCAGCTATAGAAATATGGTGGTAAAGAATATTTTTGTTAGCTGCAGCTGATAAACCAATTCAAGTGATAACTTTTTAATAGGAGAAGGACCAATTTATAATGTTGAAAGAGTTTCATCTACAATTAGCTTAAAAGAAGTAGCTTGCGGTTCAGGTTGGAGTTACTCCTCAAGATGAATTAATCCTTTAATACTTGTTATTTATTATCTTAACTATTTTGTATAAAACATGAAAATAAACGACAATAGTTAACTAATTGGTGGCTATAAATGGTAAAACTTTCATAGTAAGATGTGCCCACCAAATGGCATGTAATCCCGGCGGCAATGTGGAGAGTTTCAGTGGGAGACCCATGATTATCTTCCAGTCTTTTCCCAGTCTTCCGCTCTTTTCTTTCCCTCTCCCCAGTGCTAAAACTGCAGAAACGGACAAAAATTCGCCAAGTAAAGAAGGGACTGGGACAAATATAGGATGAATGAATTATAATAAATTTGCTATTGTTAATTATTTATTTACGCGTACTAACAAATTTGCAAATACAATTTTTTTTCTTCACCAGTTGATAATTTTTCTATGATCATTTTCTAACATGTTTTTTCTTTTCTTTTTTTTCTTTTTTTTTCTTTTCTTTTTTTTCTTTTCCTTTTCTTTCCTTTATTAAACAGTTTCCTATTTTCAGTAATATATCATGTCTGATTCGGAATACACACCGTCTCAGTTTGATGGTATCGAATCAAGAATCTTCAATAATTATTCTGAAACTAACAGTGAAAATCAACAAAAAATTATTGAAGAATGTATGCAATTTTATCTTTTAAAAAAAAATTCTTTAAATGAAACAGATTCTGTTCATCATTTATTTTGTAAATCAAATGTATCTGCATGTGTTATAACTTATTTAATTATAATGATTGCAGGTTCTGGATCTGAAATTAATATAGAAGCTTTTGATCCAATTTCAAATTCAATCTCAAATTGTACAGATTGTTTAATTAATTATCATTTACAAAGATCAATTATTAGAAAAAATTTAATCATAATTAAAAAAGTACCTTATAATGGAATTCAATTAACAATGAAAAATTTAACAATTTGGGAATCAAAAAATTTAAATAAATTATTATCAAATGCAATTGATTCAAATTTAAATAATTCAGATTTAAAATCTTTATTAATTAAAATTTTAATTGAATGTTTAATTAATCCAAAAATTTTATTACTTGATGATTATTTATTAGCAAATTTTAATCGCTGTTTTAAAATGTTAGATATATGTCATTCAATAATTACTAAAAATTTAAAGATTTATCCAGGTTTAATTTATTTATTATTTCAAAATAATGATTTAAATCAAAGAAATTGGGCCTTATCAAAATTTCCTTATAATAATTTATTATCTAATAATAATAATAATAATAATAATAATAATAATAATAATAATGATTTATTAGATTATTATGATATAAAGGATTTAAATCCTTTATTTATTGAAGAATATGAAATTCATTTCTTTAATATTCAAAATCCAAATTTTTTTACAAATGAAAAATCAATTCAATTTTGGACAAATTTAATGCCTTTAATTAGATTTTCTTCAATTGATGCAATTAATAATTCATTAATTGAACCTTATTCTTGTTCAAGTTATAGAGATGATTATAAAATTAGAATTGTACCTTTAATTTCAATTTTTATTAATCATATATTTTCATATTTAGATACTCCATTACCATTTTTATTAAGATTTTTAGCTTTATTATTACAAAAATTTAAATTAAAATTATTTGATTTAATTAAACCTCATAATTATATGAGCTTTTTCGATATGTCATTTAATAATCCATCTTATAAAAATTTCTTAAATATTTTAAAACCAAGTAATTTACCAGATAATTTATTAGATTTAGATACTTTAAGAACTCCATTTTTTGTTGATTTAATTAAATGGTTAGAAATTTGTTCAAATTTATTAAAAAATTCAAATAGTTGTCAATTCTCAATTGCAATGTTTGCATTTATGGCAGATTTTATTAAAAATGAAAATTGTGGTAATTTTATTGGTTCTTATGTAATGGAAAATATGAATAATCAATTAATTTTAAAAAATTCAATTTATACAAAAAATTTAGAAATTGAATTAAATTATAAAGCAAGTGCTAGAAATTTAATTAATAAAAAGGCAATTTTACTTTATGATGCTTTATTATTAAATCCAACTTTAAAACTAAAAGCAATTCAATTAATTAAAACTTGTTTAATTTTTGATATTGAAAATTTCTCTTATCATTCAATTAAATTAAATAATAATGAATTATCAATAACTCCAGATTTTAATAGTGATCTTTGGAATTTAATAATTAATAAATTATCAACTAATGGTAATTTATTAATTGAACCAATTTTTTGTTCTTTTGAAAATATTTTAAAAATATTTCAAATTGATATTGCTTATAAAAAATCAAAATTACTAGAAAATTCAAATTTAGAAAATTTTAAAGAATTATTTATAAATTTTAATAAACATAATAAAATTATTTTAAATTTTACAAATTCAATTGAAAGTATTTTAAATAAATTTTCAGAATATTTAACACAACAACAAGTTAAAATTGTTTTAATGGATTTGAAAACTTCAAAAGGTTTTTGGTCTTGTATTTTTTCACCAATTGATAAAATTTATGAATCTTCAATTGCATTTTTATATGAAGCTTTTAATGTTGATGATAGATTAGAAGCTTTTAAAGAATGCTTAAATTTAGATTTATCTATCACTTTAAGTTCATTCAAATTATCATTAGTTAATTTTACAAATTTGAAATTATTTATACCAACTAAAAGAATTGTTAAAATTTTAATTGATTTTATAACTTGCTTATTTGATCCAATGAATAATTTAATAAATTCAATTTCAAATTCTATTAATTGGAAATCTTTAATAATTGAATTTTGGATTGATATTTGGGGATTTTTAGGTATGATTTTTAAAAATATATTTGATTGGTCAATGACTTATGAAAATTTAAAATTATCATTATCAAAAGAAATCTCAGATAAAATTACAACTGATTTATTAAATTTTACAAGAGATGTATTAGATTTATCACATTTAATTATGAATGGTTTTAATACAATTATAAATTCAATTAATTCAGATAATTCAATTAATAATTCAAAATTAGTTTCAATTAAAATAACAATGTTAAATCCAATTATTTCAACTTTACAAGATTTATTTAAATGGTTAAGATTAAGTGATTCAGCTTTATTAATTAGATGTGTTGATTTAATAACTAAAATTTTAGATCTTTCTTTTAATTTAAATATAAAATTAAATGATGATTTATTAACAATTTTAATTAAATTATGTTTAAGAGCAAAAAAATTTAATAATAAAATGAATATTGAACAGACTGGTGAATTATTATTACGTGCAAGAAAAATTAATGATAAATTAGTTGAATTAATTTCAATTCAAGTTGAAGATGAAAAGAAGAAAAAATCACAATCACCTCCAATTCAAATTTTAAATTCTAATAATCAGTATCAATATCAATCAAGGAAACAATCTAATTTAACTAACTTTCTTAAACCTTCAATTAGAGAATCAATTCCTTCATTTGACGCTCCTAAACGTTTATCTAAATTAGAAATGGCCCAATTAAAATTAAATGAAAAAAGAAAAGCTATTGAACCAGCACCTGCCAGACCTTCAGGTTTTAATAAGAAGAAAGTAATCAATTTGACAGAAAGTGAATCAGAAAATGATAATTCAGATAACTCAGATAATGAGAGTAATCGTAATAATAATGGTTTATTTACAAAAGAACAAGTTGTTGAAAAATTGAAAAAGAGTAAAGCAGCATTACAATCATTACAAATGCCAAGATTTGGTTCTAATAATATGAATAATAATGGATCTAATAACAAATCAAAAGATGCAAATTTTGAATTAAATAAAAGAAAAAAGGCAGAAGAGTTAATGAGATTAAGATTAAATGTTGATATGAATCCATTATATAAAACAATTTTATCTTGGTCTTATAATAATGATAAAGAGTTACCATCAGATTATGATGATTCTAAATATAATCCAGTTAAGGATAAATTTGAATCTGTTTTAGATTATCAAAAATGTTTTGAACCTTTATTACTATTAGAATGTTGGCAATCAATTCAAAGGGCTAAACAAGTAGAACAAGAAACCCCATTCAGAATGACAATTGGTTCAAGATCTGCAACTGATTCATTTTTTGATATTTATGCATCTGTTAAAAAATCAATTGTTAATGAATTACACTATTTTAATGATAATGATTTATTAGTTCTAATGTTAATTGATAATTTGCCAAGTGAAGATGTAGGAATTGGTATACCAAAAAAATTAATTAAAAACTGTAAATTAAATTGCTTTGCAAAAGTTCGTGAAATTAAAAATACTGTTGGTTCATATGCTGACATAACGTTAAGAGTTTCATCTGATAATGAGATGGTTCATAAGATTAGTGCAAGTATGGAAATTGTTGGTTTAAAAGTTAATACAATGACAACTTTAGAAAGAGAATATTCATCATTAAAAGGTTTACAATATTATGATTTATATAATGAAATTATAAATGCAACTCCGTCAAAAATTGAACAAATTGATAATAATAAAATTTCACAAATAAAAGATATTTATGATGTTAATGATTCACAAGCTAGAGCTATTTCTGGAACTGTTGAGGGTAATGGATTTTCTTTAATTCAAGGTCCTCCTGGTACAGGTAAAACTAAAACAATTTTAGGTGTAATCGGTTACTTTTTAACTCAAATTGATAAAAATATACATAAAGTTATGGTACCAGGTTCAAGAATTAATTCAAATAATAATGATAATAATGAAAAGAAAAAGAAAATTTTAATTTGTGCACCATCAAATGCGGCTGTTGATGAATTGGTTTTAAGAATTAGAAAGGGTATTAAAAACTCAAAAGGTGAAGTTTTTAAACCAAACGTTGTTAGATTAGGTAAATCAGATGCAATTAATGAGCAAGTTAAAGATTTAACATTAGAAGAACAAGTTGATAAACAATTATCAAAATTGAAAAATAATGATGATTCAACTATTAGAGAAGAACATAGAAAATGTATCAGTGAACGTGATGAATTAAGAAAAAAATTAGAATCTGGTAAATTAAATGAGTCTGAAATCAGTAAAACTGAAATTAGATTACAAGAAGTTATGACAAAACGTAGAGAGCTGGGTAAAAGACTAGATGAAATGAGAGAACAAAGGGCTGTTAATTATCGTAATAGAGAAATTGAGAGAAGAAATCTCCAATATAAAATTTTAAATAATGCACAAGTTGTATGTTCAACATTATCAGGATCTGCACATGATGTTTTAGCAAGTATGTCAATGACATTTGAAACTGTTGTTATTGATGAAGCTGCTCAATGTATTGAATTAAGTGCTATTATACCTTTAAGATATGGTTGTAAAAAATGTATTATGGTTGGTGATCCAAATCAATTACCGCCAACTGTTTTATCGCAAAAGGCAGCATCTTTTAAATATGAGCAATCATTATTTGTTAGAATGCAGAATAATTATAAAGAATCGATTTATTTATTAGATGTTCAATATCGTATGCATCCTGAAATTTCTAAATTCCCATCATCTGAATTTTATGATTCGAAACTTAAAGATGGACCTGATATGGATAAAATTAATAAGAGACCATGGCATATAATTAAAGATTATGGACCATATAGATTTTTCAATATTGGTGGTCAACAGAATAAAAATGAAAAGACTAAATCATTATTTAATATTATTGAATGTAAAATTATTTTAGAAATTGTTGAATATTTATATAGAAGATTTCCTGATATTGATTGGTCTAATAAAATTGGTATAATTTCACCATATAAAGAACAGGTTAGATTATTGAAGAAGACATTTATTGAAAGATATGGATTTTTAATTACAAAGCAAATTGATTTTAATACAGTTGATGGATTTCAAGGTCAAGAAAAGGATATTATTTTATTTTCATGTGTAAGAGCTGAAACTCATACAGGTGTTGGATTTTTAGCTGATATTAGAAGAATGAATGTTGCATTAACCAGAGCTAGGGCATCATTATGGGTTGTTGGTTCCGTTGATGCGTTAATTTCAAACAAGACTTGGAAAGATTTATATGAAGATGCTAAGAATAGAAATTTAGTTAGTCAAGCATATTTAGGATTTACAAGTAAATTAAATCAAAGTGAAAATAAAGTTGAAAATGACAAAGATAAAACTGAAGTTATTCTAAAATCATCTGGTGTGATATTACCTCAGGGTGATAATTTTGAATCTGATAATAAAAAGAAATCTAAGAAGAATAAACGTTCATATGATCATATTAACAGTAATAATAATAAAAATAATATCAATTCAGATAATACACATTTTAAAATTAGAAAAGTTTCAGATAATTCAATGAAAATGCCAATGCCAATGAAGAAATTTAGTGGTGAAATTATTAATGAAAACAAAGTAATTAGAAACAAAAATAAAGATTTAAGTGAAATTGATAAAAAGAACAAAGAAATTCCTGTTAAGAGATCATCTGGTGTTATACCACCTAAGGGGGGTAGTGTTCCAGAAGGACTGATAAAAATCAGTAAAAAGAAAACATTTCAAATTCCGAAAGGAATTAATAATAGAAATATGAAAAAATAAAGAAGAAAGTATGGGGAAAAAAAAAGAGCAAAAAAATAACATCATTAAATAAATGGGTATTAATATAAAAACTATAAGATTATTATTAGAAATACATTTGGGTATCTAATCTATAAAGCAAACAAACAACGATATAATTGATATGGGACCTTGTTTTTCCCTTAAATTTATTCTACTTTATCACCTTTTGATAGTTTAATTCCTTTAATTAAAGTATCATATTTTGAAGTTCTATTATTATTAAATTTATTAGAATCATCAGTAATTCTTGATATATTTGTAGAGGCTGTTGTTGTAAATAATTGTGCTTTTGGTGGAGATACTGATAATTTATTATTAAATTGTAAAGATTGTTTATTTGAAGTAATTGATAAGTTATCAAACGAATTTGAATTATTATAATAATCTGTACTATCATTAGAGATATTCAAAATATTAATATCATCATCAATACTATTATTATTATTATTATTATTATTATTATTATAATTATAATTATTTATTGGTAGTTCAATATTTAAAATTGAAAGTGCTTTTTCAATTGCCATTAATTCATTTAATATTATAGTTTCAATATCATTAAATTGTAATAATTTAATTTGATTTAATCTTTCTAGAAGGTAAGATCTATTTGATAATAATAAAGGTCCTAATTTTTCGTTTTTTGATTCATTTATTAAATTTTTAATTGAAATTTCCATTCTATTTAACGTATCAAATATATCAGATAAATAAATTTTTGATTGATTAAATTTTAATTTTAAATTTGATGAATTATTAATTAAATTATCAATTGAATTGATTTGATTTTCTAAATTTTGAGTAACTTCTAAATCTGATAAATTATTTGATTTAATTTGATTTTCTTTAAATAATAAATCAATTTCTTGTTTTTCATTATTTATTAAAGAATCTAAATCATTATTAAGATTATTTAATTTAATATCTAACAAAGATTGAGTTTCTAATAATTGGTGATTAATTAATTTTTTTTGTAATTTTAATAATTTTAATTCATTTTCTAATCTATCAATTTTATCCGATATTTTAATTGATTTTAATTTTAAAGTTTTTAAAGTTTTACCTTCATCAGAATTATTTTTAATATCAGTCAAATTTTTATTTAAATTTGATTTTTTAATTATCCAATTATTAAATAAGTTGAATTTATTTGATTTTGAATATTTTTCAGATAAATAAATTTCATTTAAAGCATCAATAGTTTTATCTAACTCAACAATTAAATGTAGAATTTCCTTTCTAGTATTTAATAAATGATTATCACCAGATTGAAGATATTTTGAATGTAATTTAATTAGATTGGGTAGTTTATCATAGAGTAGTAAATTTTGTTGATTTTTCAAAAACTGAATTGGATCATTATGAATTGGTAACATTGGTATATATCCTAGATTATTAATGTTGTCATTTTCTTGATTAATTTCATCGTTATCTTTATTATTATTATTATTATTATTATTATTATTATTATTATTATTATCGTTATCTTCTTTTTCTTCTTCTTCATCTTCTATCTTTAAATACTGGAAAACGGATGATAAAACGGGCCATATTTTTGGATCACTTGGAGATTCATTGTTAACATTTGAATCGCTTGAATTCATATCTATATTATTTATATATATATTTCTTTATCAATTAGTTAAAACTTAAAAAAGAATGAAGGATTGTTGTTAACTCTATATAAATACTAAATTACTTAAAATAAATTTAGTATTTAAGGCGGTGCCTTTCTCCTTTTATCAAATTGTTTGTCTGTTTATCGTTAAATTATAAAATAAATAGGAAAGGAAATAAACTTATAAATAAGATTATATAATGAAATGTAAATAAATTATTATTATATTTTATCATCTAAACTTAATTTTTGAGTTATATCTGAAGTACTTTCAATAATCTTTTTAAATTCTGCAAATGATAATTTACCATCACCATCTTGATCACCTTCCATTATAGTTCTATCAACTAATTCTTGTAATTGAACATCACTTAAAGAATCTGCAACCATTAAACGTAATACTATAAACAGTTCGCCATTTGATATAAAACCATCATTATCAATATCATAAACTTTAAATAAGAATTTTAATTTATCATCAACAGAACCAGCAGATGAAAATACTGATAAACCAGTTACAAATTCTTTAAAATCTATATCACCACCTTTATTTTCATCAAATATATCAACAACTCTTTTAGCTAATGGATTTTGACCTATACCCGGTATTGCTAAAAATTCATCTTTATCTATTGCACCTGAATTATCAGTATCTAATTTCATGAATCTTTTTGCAAGACGATCAATTTCTTCCGATCCAACTATTTAATATAATTAAATGTGATTTAAATTTAATTAAATGTAATTAAATGTAATTAAATATTATTGTTAGTAAATAAATCTAATAATAGAAACTGTTTATAAAAAAAAAAATTGAAAAAGAGTAAACACTTACAATTGGTCCCTTCTGATAAATCGTCCAGAAGACTTGACGGTATGTTACCCATAGTGTGCTCTACTCTTCTATATGTATGTCTGATCTGTTGACGTGTCTGACTTGTTGTATACCTTCCTTATATCAACAACTTCATTAAATCTTCTCTACACAAACAAAGAGAAAAGGCGGTTCACAACAAACAAAACGAGCGCAATGGGGCCGGGTGGTTTTACTTAATTATATTTACCTTATTATTTACTTAATTACTTTAACATGTTTATTTATTTACATACTTATTCACTCATAGTATCCTCTGGCAATACCAGTTCTTCCTTCTTCAACAAGGGCACCCTCTGGTGACACCTGTTGGTTGTTAAAATCACTTCCTAAACCACTCCATTGGCGTTCCTGTAATCTTAATGCCGATGTGGAAATAGTGTTACCAACAGCTAAAGTTCCAGAAAAATTCTTAACTAAACTGTCTTCTTGATTTGTTTTATTGTCATTTTTCTTACCATTTTCAAGTTCTAATTCAAGTTCTAAGTGTCTTAATTGTCGAAGTGGTTGATTCATCTTTAATGTACCAGTAACTGGATCATATTCAGGTGCAAATTCATCAATTTCTTCAAAATCTTTATAATTTTTATCATTTTTATCATCTAAGTTAATTTCCTTAACTTCATTCTCTATTTCATCTTGTTCAATAAGTGAATTAAAATCAGTTACCCATTTACCAGTCCATGTAACTTGCGGCATTAAAGCTAATTTTAATTCATATGGTGTAATAATTGGTTTAAAATAATCTCCAAACATATCAATTACAATTCCAGATTGTCCACATCCAATTATACACCAAACATCAATACATTCAAAATTAGCTAATTTTGCAACATTTGGTTTACCAACGACAAACATATAATGTTTTTTACCAGCTTCAATTATTGATTTAATTACTTGATTTAATAATTTCTTTGTATTAAATAATGAAAGTGTATTAACTAATATACCAATTGTTGATGCAGTTCTAGTAACTTGCATATTTCTATATCTTTTCATCATTGTGGGTAATTGATCATCTAAAATTTTGAAATTTTCAATATCAATTATTTTAATTTCTTTAAATTTAGTTGTTAATTCTAAAATTCTTGAATCATGTGGTCTAGTTAAATGAAATAATGAATACTCTTGTGTAAACTGATCAAATTTACAATCTTTTTCTTCTCCTTCTTCTTCTTCTTCATTGATATTATACTCTATAAATTCATTTAATTCTTCTTTATTAAATCCAGTTAATATCCTATTAACAATCTTAAGATTACTACCAAAATCAAGCCTAATATATCCATCAATTATTTTACATTTATCACCAGATTTTTCATAATCAATATTGGCAATTACTAAATTATTATATTTTCCTTCATCCTTTAATTTATTAAAAATTTCATTTAAATGATAACTATATGTTGAATCTGCCATTAAAACTATTTTTTCATCTTTATCTTGATAATTATTTTCAAATATTTCAATTATTTTAGTTAAATTTAAATATGGTTTACCAAAAACGTAACATGATTGAATTTTATTAACTGGATTTAAACATGCATCACCAAAATGAATTACAATATCTGAATTAACATGATTTGCTGCAACTTCATCAATACAACATGATGAATATGATGTATCAGCTAAAATCCAAACATCTTGATAAAATTTATCACGATTTTTACATTTAGATCCACAATTATTATTATTACATGATGATTTCTTATTATTAATTGTTTTCTCAACTGATTCAATATCTCTATTCATTAAAGATGATTTAAATTTATTAGTAAAATCAACTTCTTTTTCATCCTTTTTATTTTCTTCTTTATTCTCTTCATATTTAATATTATCATGATATTCTTTATTCCATTTATTTAATAAATTTTGTAAAATTTGTGCAACAATAGTTGAATCACATATTAAATTATCAGGAAATTGTAATGAAATAGATTGAAACTTTAAAATACCTTCATCAGTTCTTTGATTTAAATATTTAGCTAGTTTTTCTATACTATAATATTGGGAAATTATATTATTTATTTCATCATATGTTAATTCTAAATTTTCAGTATATTTTGGTCCTAAATGTTTTCTCTTTTCACGTAATAATTCATCATTTAATCCTTCAACTTTAGCAAAAGTTTCCTCTTCATCCTGTGCTGTTGATAATGCTGGAGGTGCAATTGCTGATGATGTCATTTTGTTGAATATATTTTGACTTATTGATCCACTATCGTTAAAAGATTTCATTCATTCATTTCGTTTAATAATTATTTTAAATTTAATTTAAATTATTTATTTTTGTTAAAAAAAAAATTTTTTTTTTCAGCTGACGTAATAAAATTTTTTACTTTTTTTTTACTTTTTTGTTACTTTTTTTTACTTTTTTTTACTTTTTTTTACTTTTTCAGTCAAAATTTCTCTTTTTGTCATTGCAAAAGATCAACAAAATTATAAAAATGTAAAAATTTAATTACAATAGTTATTAATCAATTTGTTTTTATTCGGTAATGTTCAAAAACTTTGGACCATCGGCTAAGAGATTATATTCAAATATGTCAAGAATTGAACTTGGTTATACTGCTGATTATCATGTCCATCTTAGACAAGGTGAAATGATGGAATTAGTTACTCCAACTGTTAGAGAAGGTGGTATCTCAATTGCTTATATAATGCCAAATTTAACACCTCCAATTACTGATATTGAAAGAGTTGTTCAATATAAAAAAGAGTTACAAAAATTAGCACCAAATACAACATTTTTAATGACATTTTATCTTTCAAAATTATTAACACCAGAAATTGTTTCAAAAGCGGCTGATCAAGGTGCAATTACTGGTATTAAATGTTATCCAGCTGGTGTTACAACAAATTCTCAAGCTGGTATTGATCCAAATGATTTTACTGAATTTTATCCAATTTTTAAGATTATGGAACAAAAAAATTTAGTTTTAAATTTACATGGTGAAAAACCTTCAATTAATAATGAAGAAAATGGTGATGATATTCATGTACTTAATGCAGAAGAAAAATTTTTACCTGCATTAATTAAACTTCATAATGATTTCCCAAATTTAAAAATTGTTTTAGAACATTGTACTTCAAAAGCTGCAATTGATACAATTATTGAAATTAATAAAAATTTAAAATTAGATGAAAATCCAAAAGTTGTTGCTTCATTAACAGCTCATCATTTATTTTTAACAATTGATGATTGGGCTGGTAATCCAGTTAATTTTTGTAAACCAGTTGCAAAATTACCACATGATAGAAGAGCTTTGTTGAATGCTGCAACTTCTGGTAAACCTTATTTCTTCTTTGGTTCAGATTCTGCTCCACATGATTTATCAAAAAAATCAACTTATAAAGGAGTTTGTGCTGGTGTTTATTCTCAAAGATATGCAATTGGTTATCTTGCTGAAATTTTTGATAAATCTGGTAAAATTGAAATGCTTAAAGATTTTGTTTCTACTTTTGGTAATAATTTTTATGAGATTGATGAATCTAAAATTGTTTCAAAGGAAAAATGTGTTTTAATTAAAAAAGATGTTGAAATTCCTGAAATTATAACATTTCAAAATTCAAATTTAAAAATTGCTCCATTTAGACCTGTTGAAAAATTACATTGGTCAACAGAATGGATTTAACTTGATAAATTTATATTCGTTTATTTATTTCTTATTATATTATTTTATAAACCTTTATATATAATAATATATTATGTACGTTATTTTTATTTTTCTTATCCATTATCTTTTATTTAGACATTACCTAATAATATCATAAATTTAAGATTAGAATCTTGTCCTTCAGCAAATGTACCATCTTCATTAAATACACACATATTATTACTTTTCCAACCCCAACTTTGAGATTTGCTAAAATCATTAGGAACTGATAAAAATGATGTTATTGTCGGCATTGACCTACGTGATGGTGTAAATATAATAAAATATACTTTAATTGCAGAACGTTGATCTTCGTAGTATACTGAATTATTTTTATTGACCCCTTTATTATTTTCACTAATTATTCTATTTTCTGAAATCGATAGATTATTCATATTTAAGCCTAAATTATCAACTAATAAATTATTATCTTGTATTAGATTCTTATTATTATTATTATTATTATTATTATTATTATTATTATTATTATTTATATTACTCCCATTAAAATTATAATTATTCTTAAATGAATAAAATTTACCCTTTTTACCATAAAATTTTGGTAATGTTTTATAATTAATATTATTTTCATAAATATCAGGATTGATTAAACCACTCTTTGATGATGAATTAGAAGATCCATTTTGAGCTCTATGTAAATAAACTCCAACTTGATAACTATTTTTAGATTGAATATGACTTTTTTGTAAATATAAATTCCAATAAGATCCAGCATACCAAAATGTTTTACCATAAACTCTTTTATCAGTTGATAATTCAGAGACATTAGCAAATGAAATTGAAAATCTAAATGGTGGAATTTTTGTCCAAAAAAACATCTTTTCATTATCATTAAAATTATTATTATCACCTTGAGTTGTTTTACTATCATCAGAACTTAATTTATTATTTGTAGTTGTTGAAAGACTTTGAGATAATAAAATATCTAATTCTTTTGGTAAACCAGATAAAGTTTCATCCTTTGATGGTACTTTAAACCATTCATTATTTGTTGTTGGTGGAGTTGAATTTGTTATAATATTATCTAGATGTGGAATATCTTCAGATCTAGAAATTAAAGTCTCTAATTGAACTGCTTGCCATAATGAAGTATGTAAAACTTGAGGTTTAATATAATTTTCACCATTAATATCAACTAATTCTTCTAATTCTTGTAATTTATCAGGTGGCATATGACAATAATGAATTTTTTCATTAAGTACTTTTTTCAATGGTTCGATATTTTCATTTTCATCATTTAAATTTAAATTTTCCAGTCTCCTTTCAATTAATTTAATTATAAATATACATCTATCCCATTCTGTTGGTACAAAAAAATAATCTTCACCTAAAACTTCAGCTGCAATTGAAGTTGGTATACCATCCCAAGAATCTGGACCATATTCCCAACCATTTGAACATAAAATACCTTTACCATTTTCAATTATTCTTTGACTAGCTGAACCATAATCTGAATTTATTGCAAATCTTAAATTTTCAGCTAAGTTTGACATTTCCATATTTTTAACAATATAATCAGATGCTGTACAAACGATCTCATTAATTGCTAAATATTGACCAATTTCAATCATATTATAAGGGATTTTATATTCTTCCTTTAAATTAACGGCACCATATAATCTTGAAATTGCTAATTCGAAGCTTTTTTGTTTATAAGTTGAAGATAAATCTTCTTCAAATGGTAGATCGTAAATTTTTCTGTAATCAGAATGATTATGTCTTTTTGATTTTATCCTATGATTTGAATCTGAATCTGAATCTGAATCTGAATTTGAATTTGAATCTGAATCTGAATCTGAATCTGAATCTGATTCTGATTCTGAATCTGGATTATTATTTGATATAGAATTTTTTGACCATGAAAATAATGATTTAAAATAAGGACTTCTATCAAGAAATAATTTATGTAATTTATATTTTTTACCAAAAGCTCTTATAATAACATCATAATGATTTCCTTCAACTAAACCATTTAAAAAAAGATATTCAGGTATACTTGGAGTATTACAACAACCATAAGGACAAATATTCTTATTATTTAAAATCATTTCATTAATATTAGTATCTTTTTGATTATGTAATTTTTGATTTTGATTGAATTTTAAATTAATATTTTTATTTAAATATAAATTAAGAGCAGAAGTAGTTGAATGAGTTCTATTTATATCAGTTGATAAACTATTTATAAGTGGAGAAGAAGAAAGTGGAATTTGTGTTGAATTATTATTATTATTATTATTATTATTATTATTATTATTATTATTATTAAAAGAAGAGATTGAATCAGAATTTTGACGTGTCATATTACTATGTAATGATAATAATTGACTTGATGATCTGTGTAGTTGCTGAAATTGTTGATTGTATAATTGTTGTTGTCGATAATGACGTTCATAATATTGCTGTAATTGATCAAATTGATTTGGCTCTAATTGATGATTCTCTTCAAATTCCGACCTATTATTAGTTTGTAAATTATTTCTAGTTTCTACTGAATCAATGTTAGAATTAGGAGAATTTATATTTCTCATATCTTGTAATAGTTCATTTCTTTCATTAGAATTACCCAGATTATTATTATTATTATTATTATTATTATTATCAATGTAAATATTGTTAAGTTGTGGTGCAGAATTTGGTAAAGAAGAATAATTCTGAGCCTGATTTCTTAAACCACTATTCTCTCCACTAGGTTGAGATGACGATATAAAAGGATAAGTCAATGGATCATTAGACATCCTATATGAACTTTAATATAATTCTAATCGTTATTTGATGAATTTCAAATGGTGTATATATTGTGTTTAAGTTAGAAAGAACAGAGTCAATTCTGGAGTGAAAACAGATAAAGTAAGTTAATAAAACAAAATCAGAAAATCAGCGGGTCCTGAACTTTGCGAGGCAACGACATGACATTGTATTTACATGTCTTTTACTTAACAAATAATTTATTATGAGATTGAAACATTTATTGGTAGTTTCTATACATAATAATTTATAGTTATCAGCAAAATACAGATTTGCTTTTAATTATATAGGGAAATGTGAATTCATTAAAATAAGAGATAAAAAAAAAGCTAATATTTATAAAGAGAGAAAACAAATAAGTATTATAAGTAAAAGTCGTGTCAATTAACAATTAGATTGAATATAAGAGGACATATTAATAGTTAGTAAATTGATTAGTAACTAAGTTTTTAGTTAGTTAATTGATTGACTATTTATATAGTTATTTATATAGTTATTTTTATAATTATTTTTGTCTATAAGTCATTTGCCTGCCTGCCTGCCTTTATTATTTCATCTATTCAGATTGTTCACATAAGAAACTTCTAATTTTTTCTGCAATTTCTAAATCTTTCTTTGAATCTTTAAAAAGTAATTCATCATCATCATCTTCACATGCATTATCATCATTAACATCTTGCATCCAATACATATTTTTAGCACCTGAACTTAAAAATGCTAACATATAAACTCTCCCACTTTTACATGAATTAATTTTTTGCCATACAACATCTCCTTCAAATACTAATAATTCATCTGTTATTGCAGAAGTACTATTACGTGGTTTCCAAATAAATGAATAACATCCTTCACCTTCAGGACTATGGTCCACAATAATTTCTCCAGGTGTTTCTAATGGTGTATAAAAATCAGTATCTTCGTTATATTCCACTTTTCCTGCATTAAACTTCAGTGGTAATGTTACAGCAGCCATTGTATGTTTCCTAATTTGTTATGTTGTTCAATTGTTTACAAGATTAACATATATCATTTAATCATTTAATCATTTAATTAATTAATTAATTAATTAATTAATTAATTCAATTTCAAGGGCAAAAAAATACAAATTTTTCGCTCTCGTCATTTTTTACACTTTTCAAAAACACTCATTAAATAATTAACATGATAATTATATTATACTATTATATTATCAATTCCAATCATTGACAATTATTTAATTATTAATAATGAATTTCCCTCCAGAAGATATAAAAAGTTTAGTTTCAGAAATATCAGATATTTTAATTAAAAGAAATCAATCAGTTGCAGTAAGTGAAGGTGCTTGTGGTGGTTTATTAAGTGCATATCTAATTTCATTACCAGGTGCATCCAATTTTTTCGATGGTGGTAGATTAATTTATAGTTTAAAATCAAGATTAAGATTATCAGGTTGGAATAATCAACAAATAAATAATTATACAGGTCCAAGTGAACAAGTTGCATTAAAAATGGCTAGAAATTTAAGAGTTGAATTTGGTTCAACTTATGTTTTATCAGAAACTGGTTATGCAGGTCCTTCAACAAGTGTTGGAATTAATGATACTTTAAGTATTAATGAAAATGATGTAAAAGTTGGTACTGTTTATTTAGGTATATCTGGACCAAATGGTAATAAATCATGTGAAATTTGTACTGATTTAAATGATAGATCAATGAATATGCAATTATTTGCTAAATATAGTTTACAATTTTTTTTAAAAATATTAAAAGAAGAAATTGAAAATGAAAATGAAAATGAAAATGAAAATGAAAATGAAAATGAAAATGAAAATGAATGAATTATTAATAAATTGTTAAATAATTATTTACTAATAACATTTAATAGTTTTTCTCTATTATAAACATGTCATTTCAAAATATCCATTTTCTATTTATGATAAGTTGGGAAATGTTAATTTACTGAAATTTTTAAGGCAAAATATTTTAGTATCTGCTCAAATAGAATTATCAGCTAATGTATTTTTTCACAGATTGATAGACTAGAAGGTTGTTATCCTACTCAAAGGTTTTCACATAAAGTTTTTGACTTGATATTTTTAATTTAATACATAAAACATTTGAAGTATATTATCGGTTTTTTTGGATATTTCTTTTCTACAATAAAGAACATACCAAATAGTTTGTATAGAAATGATGTAAAAAATTGGCTCTAACAATATTGTCTTACTATATTGATAAGTTGAACATTTAGATAAGTAAGTATCTTGGATTTGCAAAAAGAATTGTGTGACTAAATGAGTTCATTTCTTTACATAAAAGAGACTATTTTTTAATAAATTTTTATTATATATTTGAATTAATTGAAAAATGAGTAACTCATACTATATACAACAACGTTTTTCTAGATAATTTTGCAGTTTCAACTGATGAACCAGGAAATTTTGATCAAATATGATTTGGTCTGTTATTTCATTACTTGTTCCATAATTATCCATTGTTGTTTCATTTAAATTAAGTTCTGAAATATTTTTCTTCTTTCTAAGACAATTTGGCAGATTATTATTTTTTTCAATACTATAATTGGTCATACCTTTACAATGAGAATTTTATTTGTAGGAACAATGATATTGGCGTTAAGTATAATAGATTCCGGTGAACTAATAATTTCTTCAAGTTTATTTCTATGCGAGTATAAATAATGAAAGCATCTATCTTCATATTGTTTTGGAGTCAAACCTGTAAGACTTTTAAAGGTTCTGTGGAAATACCATGGACTTAAAAAAGTTTTTGCTGCCAACTCTTTAAAACTTAATATACTACAACCTTTTTTATTTAATCCTAAATCATATGGTTTCATAAAATAGCAACCCCTTTTTATTGGTTTAATTGGCCAAGTAAAATTAGCATCCATCTTGTAATTATTTTGATAAATTTTATAAGCTGAATGTAATGGAGAAGAATAAGAGCAGGGTGAAAATTGAAAAAAAGTAAATGAATTAACAAAGACAAATTTTTTATTTATCCTTTTATTAAACATTTTCATATTAACATCAACAAGTTTCACAATAAGAAAAGCAATTTGGGTAGCCAATGCAATATTTTTACAAGCAACTTCAACCCTTTTTAAGTTTTCCAAAAATTTCTTTTTATATTTTGTAGTAGAATAATTTTTCGAAATCAAGCCTTTTGATATTAAATTCGAATTACAACTTTTTGTCTCTTTTATTTTATTATAAAATATCATTTTATCAAAACTAAAGCCAATATTGGAATTTTCTTCGAACTTCTTATTTTATATATAATATTTTTATTCTTATATAACTTTAGTTAACTTACCTTATAAATTTATAATAATATTTTTATTCGGAATAATGTTTTTATAATTTTTAAAGCTAAATTCTGTGTGTATTTTAAAACATTTTAAAACACATTATTTCAGTGTAGAATTTTTCTAATATTTATGTTTTCATATTCATAATTTTTATATTTATTTCTTTATTTTGAGAAGTTTTTTATCTTTGTTTTCTTTATAAGCACATTTAATGTTTAGAATGGTGTTATAGACCTTTTGTTTCAAAGTGGTAGACAATTTCTCTGGAAGTTTAATTTAATTTTTTCTTTTCTGAAAGTAGGGTATTTATACTTTTTCATATTTTCTTAGCGTAATAGTTTTTTTTACACTACTTTCTCACTAATATATTCATACACTTTGATTTTTCACAATATTAAGGTAAATTCAATATTTTGTAATGTCAAAATTATGTTAGATTTGTACAGATCTTACAAAGCTGAAAATTAAATAAAGTTTCAGCCACTTATTTTTATTAAAACTTAAATTATTAAGAACCTACTAAGAAGGTAAATTATCATAATTAATATGGTTTTACATTAATGTTTTTTTTGTAAAATAAATATTCTTATGTAAAAACGTATACACATATTACACAACTATAAAATTCGAAATCAAATTTTATTTAACTAAATGGAAACAAAACTAGTTCCTATATGAACTAAAACTACATCATAAAATCATGACGCAAATAATGTTATTTAAAATTGGGTATCTTGTTTGGAAGTAATAACAAAATAATTTTAAAACAAATAAATTTAATAAAGAAATCTTTAAACTTTTTTACGAAACTTTAAACCAGAAAGAAAATCATAAGATCTAAAGTATAACTATTTACCTTTTCAATTGGTTTAAATAAGAACAGTAATAATGAAAGTAAGCATTCCTGTAAATCCAATTACTTGAAGTGAATTTGCTTTGCCTTGATACAAAATAACACTCATTGAGGTATTTGCTTCAGTTGATGTTCCCGAAAT
Source organism: Pichia deserticola (assembly GCA_030570135.1). Taxonomy (NCBI): domain Eukaryota; kingdom Fungi; phylum Ascomycota; class Pichiomycetes; order Pichiales; family Pichiaceae; genus Pichia; species Pichia deserticola. The sequence continues at coordinate 1,071 of JAJLVB010000027.1, read as the reverse complement.
GGATACTTCAGTCCTAGAAATTTGACTTACTGTTACAGCTGAAAAATAGTTCTCCACATGACTAGAAATACCTGGTGTTGATTCGGTTACTTCATATACTGTAGTTATTGTACTCAAAGTACTTAAAGTTGTTGCGGTTACTAAATGTGGAGCAATCTCACTTTCTGAACCAAACAACAGTGTGGAAGAAGTCATACCCAAATCCAAATGTGAAGCAAGAATAGACGTGGAATCAATTGATAAGATGGTGGAGAATGGAGTACATGATGGTGCTGGGTTTTCCACAATAACAGTTACAACAGTGGTAACTTGGTTATCTGAGCCGGTAGTGGCGAAAGTGGAGGTAACAGTTGTTAACACACAATTGGTGGCTGTAACAGTGGAAACAGTGGTAGTAACAGAAAATGAGACTGATGATATTGTTAATGAAAATAGTGATGAGACTATGGTTGATGAAGTGGATGAAACTAGTGAGGATGATGGGGTTGATGAAACTAGTGAGGATGATGAGGTTGATGGGGTTGATGAAACTAGGGAGAATGATGGGGTTGATGGGGTTGATGAAACTAGTGAGGATGATGAAATTAGTGAGGATGATAGAGTTGATGGATTTGGTGAGGATGATGAAACTAGTGAGGATGATGTGATTGATGGAGTTGATGAAACTAGTGATGATGATGGAGTTGATGGGGTTGATGAAACTAATGAGGGTGATGGGGTTGATGGGGTTAATGAAACTAATGAGGGTGATGAAATTAGTGAGGATGATAGAGTTGATGGATTTGGTGAAACTAGTGATGATGATGGAGTTGATGGGGTTGATGAAACTAATGATGATGATGGAGCTGATGAAACTAGTGAGGATGATGAGGTTGATGGAGTTGATGAATCTGGTGAGGATGATGGAGCTGATGAAACTAGTGATGATGATGGAGTTGATGAGTTTGATGAAACTAATGAAGGTGATGGGGTTGATGAAACTAGTGAGGATGATTGGGTTGATGAAACTAATGAGGATGATGAGGTTGATGAGGTTGATGGGGTTGATGAGGTTGATGGGGTTGATGAAAC
>JAJLVB010000026.1:72389-96425 GCA_030570135.1 Pichia deserticola | reverse complement strand
GTGCACTCGTATAATTAGCACCTTAAGGGAATAATTTAGGAGATTGATCACATGACTAGTAAGAGGGTTGATAACCCTCTTTAATATAATATTGAGACGCAATAAACTTATTTAGTGAGATGAAATATTATCAACATAAATAAACTTGTTTTATTTATGTGTATTGGTTTATCCTTTATTCTCTTTTATAATATATATAGAACGAAAAAACAAGATAATAAAAGGATCTACATATTTAACTAGATATTTAATAGTCAACAGTTTTATATAGAAATACTTTTATATATATAATCTTGAATAGAATAAAATAATTAATAGAACTAAAATTGTTATTATTATAGCTAGTCAAGCAAACCTAAAGTAAATTCATAGCGACTTTACTTTCATTATTTAGTTGTCGGATTTTAAATTAGTTTGTTCGGTTTAATGTTTTTTTCTGTTTTATATTTTATTATTTATCATTATGATGATATAATTTTTAATTGTATTATGAGTTGAAAATGTATTATTAGAGTTTAACATATTACTTCAACAGTAGTCGGTAAGGGAATATACACACAAAGAAAAAAAAAAGAAAGAAAAAAAAAAAAATAGTACACTCGAGTTACCTCAAACTAAAAGAATTAATTCTTATATAATGTCTTTCTTGTTTAATTTTATTATTTTTAAATTTTTTTAGTAATAGTAAATAATATAACCATTACATTTTGATATTCGGCATATTACTGCTACAGTATATATAAAAAATATAGTGTTAATATTATATGTCTCTGTAACGATATAATACAATTAAGTTCAATAGTTTGTTATAATTATAAACTCATTGCTTTGTTTTTTTTTTTTTTTTGAAATCATGTTTTAAAATTTTCACCAAATATTAAAATTTCTCAATTTAATATTATCTTACGATTATAAAATCTGTAAATAAAGTTATATTAGATGATAATTTCTAATTGTAACAAATCAATTTATAAGAAAACGTTGATGAAGATTGTTAAAACTCTAAAAACGATTTTGCTCACATATGATGATGCCAATTATGCAGGAAAACCATATGCTTTTATCAAGTGTTGTTTAAAATTTATAGTACGATTTTTTGTAAAACAATCAAACTATCAGTTTCGGAAAAACCTTCTCGGTGTTAAAGAGCCTTTACACCAAATTGAGCTAATTTATTATAATCACCGTTTTTAGCCAAAGTTTCCGCAAGTTTCGCACTTTATTTTGTTAAACTCGGCTTTAAGAAAATAAAAATAAAAATAAAAAATATTCAATTAAAAAAAAAAAGAACTCATCTTGCATGAAAAACGTTTCACTTAATTTCTTTCGTATAATTGACTTTTCCAACATTGTTTGGGTTTTTTTTTTAATTATTTGAAACTTAAATTTCTTTTTATTTTTTTGTCTCTTTTTGTTAATATTTCTTTGAAATTGCGATTTATGCCCCCCCCCCCCAAAAAAAAAAAAAAATACCAAATATGACTTTATTTTACCATAAGTCCGCCAATTAATTGATTATTTAATTCAATGCCTCAGTTTACTCCATTGTACATTAAATAATATTGAAAAAAAATTTGCAATCAATTTCTGATTTACTTATATTTAGGTATAAAACTTAATTCATATCCAAAAATAATATATTTTACTATTTGTTAATAATTTAATTATATTTTATGATTGATCATTTCCAAGAAATTTTTTTTCTAATCCTCTAATAATAATTAATATTAAAAATGCATACATTAAGAAGAAATATTACAAATCAGCAACCACATTTTTTAGCAAGAAAACATTTTAGATCTTGTAGTAGTTCAGTATTTTTCCCATCTGATTCTGATATTGAAATTAAACTCGAGTTAGAGAATTCAAATAATAATTTTTCAAATAATAATTTTTCAAATAATAAATCTTATCCAGTAAGGAAAAATGCATTAAATCAAATTTCTCCAGCTCAGAAGGAAAGAATGAAAATTTATTTAGCTTCCTCCAATATTGCTTCACAGTCAACTAATTATGAATTAGTTAAATTATTGGAAACAATAGCTGCAAACCATTCAACAAGTGTTCCAGTTATTATTAAATCATGGAGAAAAAATAGCTCTTCATATAATATAAAAGATTATGAAGATGATAATTATGATGATGAAAGTGAAATTGAATATTATTTTGAAGGTATTATTTCAATATCAGATTATCCTGCATTCCCATATAATATTATTCTTAGTAAATATGAAATTTCTTCATTAAACTCAGCTGTAATATAATTAACAACTAATACTAGCATCCAACATTTGTATATTAATTCATTTCTAATAAACATAACTTTTTTATTGATACATTTTGTTTCAATTTCTTTTAAAAGATCTTAAAGAGAGACAAAATTTTCTCACAAAAACTTTTATAATACCCAAATTAAATACTTTTTTCATAATTTTATAGATAAGAATATATAATTGAAAAAAAAAAAAAAATATTAATTTAAAATAGAAATATAAAATTTTACTTCTGCATATTTTATAATTCAAAAAGTCTATGCCTGGAATATCAGAATAATAACTTGAAACTCTCCAACTACATTACGATGGATCAAATCCTGTACTATTTTTTCAACTCCACATTTTATTGAATTTTGAATTTAATTTACCATTGAAATATATATTTACCAATATTTGGCAACAATTTAAAGGCATGTCCAGAATCACCAGATGCAACATATAAATTTTCAAAATAAAATACTTTATCAATAATAAAATCTGAAAATCTTGAGTAACACCAATCCAACAATTTTTTGAATTTATTAATTAATGATATACCAATTCAGGTATATATTCTGCAAGTAATAATTTAGCTTCAATTTCACCATATTTTGGAATAGTATTATTAGAATTTGAATTTTTTTTTTAAAACGTGGTAATGAAATTATTTTATTAGAAGAATGTGGATTTTTAACTTTATTACAAATTCCAATACATTATAATGCAATCTTTAATAATTTAGTCTCTGGATCAGGTGGGAAAAAATAATCCATTTTTTGAATCAAATAAAACAGCAGTATAATCTTTACATTTTAAGTATTCTTTATTTGTTAATTTAATAAATGTAACAAATAGAACAGTTGCAGAATGTAGATTTTTTTAAATCAACTAAACTACCAGCATTTACACCTAAACCAACAATTATATTATCTGCAGTAAACTTTAATTTACTTTTAGTTTTAACAAAAGCTATACCATTGTTATTAACAATTGATTTAGCATATCCATTATCACCAAAAATGAAATTTACACCTAATTTTTTAGCATTTTCATAAACAACAAGCATTGCATTTGATGAATAATCTAAACCACCATATGGATTAAATTTTCTTTCTTCATTAAAATCTATTTGAAAATTTTTTTCATTACCTTTAAAATATTCAATATCTAAAGCTTTACCTAATTTATATAAATTTTCAATACCAATTTTTTTCAAATTCCCTTCTACTTTTGAAATTTGCTGGTGTTAATCATAAATTTACCACAATTATTATATATACCTTTAAATTCAGGATCATTTTGCCATAATTCCATTGCTTCAACACTTTAGTTTTGAATAAAATTCATTTTGGGTATTTAGCACAAACAATTTTATTATATTCACAAGAGGCTGACTATATTGATGTTTGCGGAAGATAAGCCAAAAATACTATATCTAAAAATTAAAACGAATTTAACATTACCTTCCGATATTTTTATTATAAATAATTAACCAAAGGTTTCGGTTTTCTTTTTAAATAAGGAGATATACTAAATAATTCATGATAGATAAAGAGTCATCCAAACATAAAAAAAAAAGAATTAAAGAAATGAATTTTGAATTACAATTTATAATTCATTATTTATTGAATATAAAAATGATGAATTTAAATTATTTACATTTTATTTTAAATGAATTGTATGGATTAGATATTTAACTGAAACAAGTTTAATCTTTATGAAATGATCATTAATGCCATACAAATAATTAATGTGTGATGTGATGTGATGTATTTTAACCCCGCAAATTTTTTAATAATTTAAATTAAATTAAATTAATTTAATGAATGAGGGAGGGCAAATTAATTTGATAGCCAGCCATCTTTCTTTTTATCTATACCTTTTATCTTGTGTGTCTTTATCGCCATTATTGTCTTATCTTTTCTTTTTCTTTTTCTTCTTCTTCTTTTTGCTCTCAACATACAACTCATACTCTCTTTAAAGGCAATTGCTCTTTAACACTTACATATACACACACATTATCTCAAGTTTAAATTGACTATAAAAAAAAATAACTAATAAAAAATAACAGATAAAAAATAAAAAATGAAACTTTCAAATACTTTAGCACTATCTCTTAGTGCATATCTATCATTATCAAATGCTGCAGCTATTTTTAATAATGAAATTCAAAGACCTTTAAATTTAGATAATATCAATTTTAAGAATCCTTTAGATTCTGCAACAGATAAGGCAAAATCTTTATTACAACAAATTGGTGAAGTTACAGGTCAAAATATTGAAAATTTAGATAATTCAATTAAAGAAGCTTGGTCTGAAATGGAACTTAGATTTCCTCAAACTATGAAAAATATGAAAATGTTATCTGAACCTCAATTTAAAATTAATAAAAAACCAGATTCATTTTGGGATTTTCATGTTAATAATGAAAAATTCTCAGATTATAAATTAAGAGTTAAAAAAACAGATCCAAATTCTTTAGGTATTGATCATACTAAACAATATTCTGGTTATTTAGATGTTGAATCTGAAGATAAACATTTTTTTTATTGGTTTTTCGAAAGTAGAAATGATCCAAAATATGATCCAATTGTTTTATGGTTAAATGGTGGTCCAGGTTGTTCATCTTTAACTGGTTTATTCTTTGAATTAGGATCATCAGCAATTGATAAAAATTTAAATCCAGTTTATAATCCTTATTCTTGGAATTCAAATGCTTCAGTTATCTTTTTAGATCAACCTGTTAATGTTGGTTATTCTTATTCATCTGCTTCTGTTTCTGATACTGTAGCTGCTGGTAAAGATGTTTATGCTTTCCTTGAATTATTCTTTCAACAATTTCCAGAATATAATGGTTTACCTTTCCATATTGCTGCAGAATCTTATGGTGGTCATTATGTTCCTGTATTTGCATCAGAAATTTTATCTCATGCTGATAGATCTTTTGATCTTACATCTGTTTTAATAGGTAATGGATTAACAGATCCTTTAACTCAATATCCTGAATATGAAACAATGGCATGTTCTGAAGAATCAGGTTATAAACCAGTCTTAGATGAAGCAGAATGTGAAGGTATGCTTGCTAATTTACCAAGATGTTTATCATTCATTGAATCATGTTATGAATCTGAATCTGTTTTTTCATGTGTTCCAGCTTCAATTTATTGTAATAATGGTCAAATTGGCCCTTACCAAAAAACTGGTAGAAACGTTTATGATGTTAGAAAAATGTGTGAAGGCTCTTCATTATGTTATAAAGGTTTATCATATATTGATAGTTACTTAAATCAAGATTTCGTTAAAGAAAAATTAGGTGCTGAAGTTGAAACTTATGAATCTTGTAATTTCGATGTTAATAGAAATTTTATGTTTGCAGGTGATTGGATGAAACCTTACCATAAGAATGTTATTAACCTTTTAGAACAAGATTTACCAGTCTTAATTTATGCTGGTGATAAAGATTTCATTTGTAACTGGTTAGGTAATAAAGCTTGGACAAATGCATTAGAATGGTCCGGTAAAGAAGGTTTCACTGATGCTAAAATTAAAAAACTTTATTCAGATAATGGTAAAACCCAAATTGGTGAAGTCAAGAATTATGATCAATTTACATTTGCTAGAATGTTTGATGGTGGTCATATGGTTCCATATGATCAACCAGAAGCTTCTTTAACTATGTTCAATAGATGGCTCTCAGGTGACTTTTCTCTTGGTACTAATTAATAGTAATTCAAAAGTGCATCCTAATGATTTTGAAGTTAGTTACTCATGTTTTTTTTAAGGAATGAATTCAGGTTATTTTTTTTTTCATTTTATTTTTTATATATTACCTTTTTTTTTTTTACCCAAATATATATTTTACTAGTTAGTGAGTTGATTTCACCAAGTTATTATTTTTTTCTTATAGTTATTATACACCCTATACACACATAATTATCCTTCAAGATACGATATTGATTTTTCCTAAATAAAACAGTAAAACGTAGTTTGTCACCGGAATTCAGGATTCAATACCCAACCTTTCCGTTCTTTATCCCATGTACAAATATTTTTGAGCATGTTTCTAATGACTTTAACAGTTTTCTCATCTGAGACATCAATTTTTAGGTTTTCTAATATATCACTTGATTTACTAAAATTATTTTCAACTCCTGCCATATAGTTACTTAATTCTGTAATCAAATTTTGTGAATTTGATACAGTACTCTTTTTGGTCATCTCTTTTTTCTTCTTTAAATTTGAAAGAATTGAATTTGATGAAGATAACTTTTCTTGTTTTTTTGGTGCTCCACCGATTGTCACTATTGGTGATTTCTTTCGTTTCAAATTATTATTGATACTCTTAAACCTTCCAGCAGCACCAAACTTTCCTGTCCAAGTAGGAGTGGAAATACCGTTTTGTTTTGTTAATTTTCTTGATTCTTTCAATGCCAATACTGCTTCATTGGCAATTCTAGTTGCTTCATTATCGACTAACGCCATAGATGACGCAGATGCATTATTAATATTACTCTTATCCAAAATCGAATCATGTTCAACCGCTGAGTGAATACCTGTTTTACGGAAAATTTCTGACATAATATTCGAATTTTTACTTTCATCCGTATTTTCATTGGTTCTACTATCATCATCGTCAAATATAGATTTTTCTCTCATTTGTTCATCATTATATTCCTCTAACCCAGAGACACCTGCCTTTTTGGCGGCCCGAATAAAATCATCATCATCATCATCATTATCATCATGGTCATCATCATCACCAACATCTTCATCTTCATCACCTCCTTTAATTTGATTGACCCTTTTCCTATTATATTTATTATTAATTCGAGATTTAAATTTTGTTTTACGTTCTTTAAAGCCATTAAAATTTTTTTCATCTGCACCAAATAAATCTGCTGTTTCTGTTCCTTTAACATCATCATCCCCTAATGAGAATAAATCATACATATCCGTCATTTTAAAAAACCTTTTCTGTTTTGGATCTTTTAAAATTTTATTCGTTAAAAATTGTTTGAAAATTTGTCTATGATAAATTTTCTCTTCAATTGAACAAGCCATGATTAATCTATAAATCGCAACATCTTTTTTCTGACCTAATCTCCAGGCACGTTCCCTTGCTTGCATATCTGTGGATGGATTCCAATCTGGATCATATATAATAATTCGAGAAGCACCAGTTAGATTAACTCCTAACCCACCAACTCTTGTTGTTAATAAGAAAACTTTAAATTTAGGATCGGAATTAAATTGGTCAACTAGACTTTGTCTCTGAATAATGGGCGTTGATCCATCCATTCTCAAATATTCAAATTTATTATTCTCCTGTATATTCATACTATCCAATAATTGTTGCAATATAGATAACATTTTTTTTGTTTGTGTAAAAATCAATGTTTTCCTATTCTCTTTATTCCATAATTCTAATAATGCCACCACTACTTGAATTTTTCCTGATTTTGCAGATATTTCTTTAATTGTTGGTAATTTTACAATAGTTTTATCTTTAAGGCTTAAATCAACCAAATCAGGGTGATTACATATCTTTCTCAATATATCAATACCGTATAATGCATTTCTTTTCCCTTCTAATATTTTTTTCAAATCAGCGGATTCAATAAATTTTTTGTACAATCTTCTTTGCTCTGGTGTTAATTTACAAAATAGAACCATTTCTGTTTTTTTAGGTAAATCTTTTGCAACATCCGCTTTTACTCTTCTTAGAAGATAAGGTGAAACTAAATCTTTTAAAATAACGGCACATTTATAACCAGCTTGAACTTGAACATTTGTAGCATTTGCATAACCACCTAAGTTTATAGGTATGCAAAATTGTCTTTGAAAAACAGGTAGAGTACCTAATCTTCCTGGGAAAACAAAATCAAATAAACTCCATAATTCAACTAAATTATTTTGAATAGGAGTACCAGATAAAATTATTCTATTTGGAGTTTTTAATTGTTTACATGTTATTGTAATAAAACTATCAGGATTTCTAATTTTATGACCTTCATCAAGTACAACATAACCCCATTTAACAGCTAATAAATATTTAGCATATATTCTAAGACCTGCATATGTTGTTATAATTACATTTCCATCTTTAGAAACTTTTTCAATCAAATTTTTTACTACTTTATTTTCACTTGTTTTACCTATAGTTTTAACAGAACCATATTCTTCATTTTCCAAATCATCATCAAGAAAATCATCAAAATCATCATCACTTTCTGAAGCTTTTCTTTTTTTGTTTTTTTTGTTGTTTTTATTTAATCCTTCTCCTATAGAATGTAAAATTACTGCTCTAAACGGTGGCCACCATCTATGAAATTCACTACACCATTGTTTTAAAACTGTTGCTGGACAAACGACCAATATTGGACCTTTCAAACTTTGACTATAATGAAGTCCAGCAAGAAAAGAAATCATTTGAACTGTTTTACCTAAACCCATTTCATCGCCGATAATTCCACCTGTCTGTTGAGTATAAAGTTCAGCTAACCATTGAACACAAGTTTTTTGATAATCAAACAAGCTTGGAAATACATCACCTGGTAATTTAAACTTATCATTTAATACTGCATCTTTGATTGTTGGATGTGGTTTATTCCATTCAGGTATATTTGGGTCATCAATATAATCTGGTGAATGTTGTTTTCTTAATTTTGAACGTTCATTTATCCATGTTTTAATTCTTTGCTGGTACATTTCTTCATTTCCATCATCTATAATTTCTTTTTTAGTGACACTTCTGGTAGAAAGTTTTTTATTAGTTTTTTTTGATTTGTTAATTTCTATCCCATATTCTTCATCTATTATATCACTATCATCATCAACGTCATCACTATTGATTTCATCATAATCTATTCTAAAATCTTCATCTTCAATCTCAGATTTCAAATATTTATCATTCCAAGAACTATTTTCTGAAACATCTTCTTCGTTATTGTGTTGTTGATTATTATTATTATTATTATTATTATTATTATTATTATTATTATTATTATTATTATTATTATCAGTATTTTCATCATCGTCGATGGTAATTACATTATTAAAACCTGGCATTATAAGATTTCTATGAGTTGGAATATTAATATCAGTTTTATCTTTATTATCCTCTATAAAAGCATTTTCTGTACCAAATGCCGTTATTTTACCTGTTCTTATAAGATATTCTTCCCTAGTTTCATCAGGTAATTGTTTAACAGTTAAATTTGAATGATCATTTTCATTATTAATAATTGAAATCTTTGGATTTAATTTTAATTTAATTGATTTAATTCTTAATTTTATATCTTCTAAATCTTTAAGTGAATTCATAATTTCATTTTCCTCTAATTCTTCAATTTGAATACTTAATCTGGTTTTTTCAGAAATTTTTAGATTAGGATTTTTTAATTTTTTTTGTAAAGATAATAATTTAGATTTATATTTTAAATATTTATCACTTGCTTTTGAAAATCTTTTTTCTTCAATTTCCAAATCCTTTGATAGCATAATTTTATCAGCATCATACTCTACTTGTTTTTCAAAATCTGATTGATCCAGCATTTTAATATTTAAATGTGATAAATCATCAGGGTTATCAGAATGATCTAATTGATCTTCCTGATTTTTTATATTTTTGAAAATATCGTCATTATTTGAATTCATCATTTGATGATATTTAAATAGTAATTAATTAATTACCTTGGAGTTTGTTCAAACTAAATATATAATTAGAAAAAAAAAACATTATTGATAGTAAAATTTCATCAAATTATCAATTATATATATATAAGGATTGGAAATCATGTTATCGGATTAATATGGACGCTTCAAAATCGACGCGTCTATCAGAAAAAAAAATCTCAAATTTGCACGTGATCAGCGCGGCTCAATACGATCACGTGCATTTTTGTTAAATATTGACGGTTACCGATTATAATGCATTATAAATAGATTATAAATAGATTATAAATAATACTATAAATAGTACTATGGCTTAGTCCCTTTATTTGTTTGTTTGTTTGTTATTTTTTTATTCAACGGTTATCCACAATAATTTCCGCTTTAAAAAAAAAAAAAAAAAACAATATTATCTTTCCAAGTTTTCAGTTTTGGCATTTCAGTCATAATGATATTTGATAATATTGTTGATCAATAGTGTATTTTATCATTCAACTTTATCAAATTGGATCAGAATATATAATATCAATAATAATCCTTATTTTTTAGTTTAAAACAATGATTGAATCTGACTTAGAGAAAAATAGAGTCCAAGAATTAGAACATATTGTTAAACCTGCACTTGATATTATTATTAATTATGTTAAAGAAATTGATAGCGGTGAAAGAAATTTAGGTCCAAGATTTGATGACCCTAAAGAAGTTTATAAAATTTTAAATCTTGAAAATTTAAAAAATAAATTTTCAACAGCAATTCAATCTAATGATATTTCAAATTCATCAAATGATCTATTAAAAGTTTTCAGCAATATATTAGATAATTCTGTTGCTACATGGCATCCCGGATTTATGGATAAATTATATGTTGGTACTAATCCAATTGGTATATTATCCGATTTATTATTATCAATTCTGAATACAAATTCTCATGTTTTCACTGTTTCACCAGCATTATCAGCTATTGAAAGGAAAGTATCTCAAAGATATGCAAATTTATATGGATTTAATGAAAAATTTAGTGGTGGTTTAACATTTAATGGTGGTTCATGGTCAAATATTACAAGTTTACAAATTGCTAGAAGTTATAAATTTCCTGATACAAAATTAAATGGTAATTCAAATTATAAATTTGCAATTTTTACAAGTGTTCATTCACATTATAGTATTGAAAAAGCTGCAATTTTATTAGGTTTAGGTTCAAATTCAGTTTTTAAAATTCCAGTTGATTCAAATGGTAAAATGAATATTAAATTATTAGAAGAATCAATTAAAAAATCAATTTCTGAAAATTTTACACCTTTATATATTAATGCAACTGCTGGTACAACAGTTTTTGGATCATTTGATCCATTTGAAGAAATTTCAATAATTGCTAAAAAATATAATTTATGGTTTCATATTGATGGATCATGGGGTGGTAATTTTATATTTAGTGAAAATAAATCAATTTTTTTAAAAGGTTCAAATTTAGCAGATTCAATTACTACAAGTCCACATAAAATGTTAGGTGTACCAACAACTTGTTCATTTTTATTAGTTCCAGATGAAAGAATTTTTACTCAAGCAAATTCATTAAATGCACCTTATTTATTTCATAATGTTAATGATATTAATGAAAATTTTGATCTTGCAGATGGTACAATGGGTTGTGGTCGTAGATCAGATTCTTTAAAAATGTATTTAGCATGGTTATATTATGGTCAAGAAGGTTTTAAAAAAAGAGTTGATCATTCATCAAATATTGCTAATTATTTTGTTTATAAATTAAAACAAATAAAAGGCTTTACAATTATAAATGATTTTCCAATACCTTGTTTACAAGTTTGCTTTTATTATAATCCAACTGATGGAAAATTATCAGGCTCAGAAATGACTAAAAAAACAAGATATATTGCAAAAGAATTACATAAATCTGGTGATTTTTTGATAGATTTTGCACCAAATCCTAATGATGCATTAACTGGAGAAGATAATGGTGAATTTTTTAGATGTGTTTTCAATTCACCTAATATAAATAGTGATTTAGTTGATAAATTAGTCGATCGTATTGTTCAACTTGGTAAACAAATATTGTAATTAAAGTTATTAATTAATTAATTATTTATTTATTTATTTATTTATCTATTTATAAAAGTGGTTGTATATACATAAATATTTATATATATATATATATATATAATAAAATTTACAAGATAGTATCAGTTTATTACAAACATCTATTGTTTTCGATTAGAATTCAAAGTCTTTAGTTTCTTCATTTCTTCCCTTGGATCAAACTCACCTTCTGATAATTTTCTATATTGTTCATCATATTTCCCCGTACTTAAAGTACCATTACCTCTAATTCTTTTCCTCATATCAACAATACCCCTCTTACATTCTAAAAATGTTTCTAATTGTGCTTTACATAAATCTGGAAGTTCCTTTGATAATTCTGATTTGCTTATACATTCCTTCGGGGTATGTCTTTCAATCATCACACATGGCGATCTTTGCAAACATATTGCTACTTGCTTTAATTGGTCCTTACAACTAGCAACCATTTTTCCTTATTTTCTATTATGATTATAGTATAAGAATGTTATATTTGTAAACCAAGATAAAACACAAAGTTCACTGCTATTTCTAAACAAATAAACGATAAAGAAATAAATCAAAATGATTGAATGAATAAAATAATAAGCAGGGCGAGTTCACAACTTTCTCACCGCCTTCAAGAGGTTTCACCGATTGACTGTCACTCAACACACATGTATTTGTTAGTTTGCAAATCACTTGTTCTTTTTCTATTTTTTTTTTTATTTTCCTGTTTTTTATCTACTTTTATAATCTTCTAAAGACTTCAAGAACTAAAATCAAATTCTAAGAATTGAAAAAAAAAAAATAAATAAATAAATAAAAATAAAAAAACCTTACAATAATGCCATTGAGGTTTTTACCAGGTCAACCTAATGATAATCCAAATTCTTGTTGTTTTGTTAATTGGAATACAATTCAAATTTTAGCATATACATCAGGTAACAATTTAGTAATTTTGACTAAAAACTCAACACATTTACAAACTATTTATTTACCCTCTGATTCTTATGTTGTTGATGTCAATAAAGTGAATGGTAAAATTGCAGTTGCAATTAAAAATAAAATTCATATATATACCCCAGATATTTCAAATTGTTATAATTTTATATTTCATGGACGTAAAAATCTTGATGAATTGAAAATTCAATGGTCTTTAGAACATATAATTACAAATGAAACCGATAATTCAAATATAAATTGTTTAAGTTGGTCAGATTATTCAGCAATTTCTGATTTAGAAGTAGATTCACAATTTTTAGATTTACCACCTGAATTTAATTCAAAAACATTATGTGAATTAGTAACAGGTTCAAATAATTCATTAACAATGCATCAATTATCATATGTTAATGAAAATGCTGAAAAAATAATGAAATGTAAATTAATATGGTATAAAGAACAACCAAATCCAATTTATAAAGTAAAATTTTCCCCAAATGCAACTTGTATTGCAAGTATTGGAAAATTTGATAGAAATGTTAAATTATGGCATAGAACAAGTTTTACTTCTGATTTTTGTGATTTTGAGTTACATTATTTACTTCATGATTCTTTTGTTACAGATATTTTTTGGAAAAATCATATGAATAATCAAAAATCAAAAACATCAAATACTGTTAGTAATACTTCATCAACTACTAATTTATTAAAACCTGCAAATAGTATAATTAAAAATGATCATAATTTATTAACTGATAATTCAAGTATTTTCTCATCTCTTAGTGTTGAAAATCAACATAACGTTTTATATACTATAACTGATAATTCATTATTAAGAGTATATTCTACTTATAGACTTGATAAAGGTTTTGAAATTTATAATTCAGGATCTTTAGATTTATTTAGTGGTGAACCTGAAAAGAGAAATAAAGGAATTATTAAATCTGTTGCATTTATTGATAATCCATATCTTGAATTAGGTCTTGAAAAATTACTTAAAGATTTAGAAATTGAAAATAGTTCTGTAAAATTAGATGATTCAACTAGGAAACAAAATAAATTACTTGATTTTATTCGTTCAAAATGTGAATTATGTATGGTTATAGGTAGTGATGGTGAGGTAAAATTATTTGGTTTTGGTAATTTATGTAATCCTTTACCTACTAATATGACAATTTTTCAAATTGATAAAATAAAACAAAATGGTCAAACTTTTAATGCAAATATAAAACTTTCTGAATTTTGTCTGCCAAAAATGCCAAAACAAATAATATTAAATTCTATTCAAATAGATCATTATTCAGATAATTTAGCTTTAACGTTAGTTATACATGATATCTTTAAACATACAATAAGAGAAATTGGATTTACATTTGATGATTTTTTTCAATTCGATAAATCAAGATTATATAATGATGAAATTAAAAAGCATCCTATAAAACAAAGAAAAATTGGTTGTTTACAAGAAAAATTTACCGGGCATAATAAATCTGTTAGAAAAATGATTAGATCAGCAGATGGTTCATCTATCTTATCTATTACAAGATTTAATGAAAATTACTTATGGGGTCTGATTTATTTAAATAATGGAATGTCAACCCTTACAAAAAAATCAACTATTTTAACTTCCTCTAGTGTAATCAATGCTGTTATTTCCAAAAGTGGATCTTATGTCTTCACTCTATTAAAGGATAAATTAATTTGTTATGATTGTATTCATACTGAAAGTGCCACAAGAAGAATTGCAAAAGAGGTAGCTTTACTTGATATTAATTATGATTCAAGTCCTGAATGTATTTTTATGTTACCTGAGGCAAGTAAAACTGATTTTCATATTGTTACAATTTTCAAAAATGGTAATTGTAAGTCATATGAATTTAAAATCTTGAAGAATGGTGAAGGTAAAACAAATTATAATTTAATAGAATATGGAATTGATAATTTACCAATTTCAAATAGAGATGATATACATATATTCTCGGCAATCAATCCCGTTGGTTGGAAAAAATATATTGATAATCCAGGTAGAGCTGTATTAGCAACAGTTTCTTCAAGTGGTATAGTATCCATTTATTGTATCTCTTTTGATAATAAAACTGAGCATTTATCATGGAATTTGAAAGATAGTTTCCGTACAGGTATCAAAAACTGCTCTTTCATTTCTGGTTCATCAATCAATAAAATGGCAATCGTTGATGAATCAAAATCTAAAATAAGTATTTGGGATATGAAAGTTGGTGTTATGGATTACATTGAAGAGTTTCATGGTGATACAGTGAAAGATTTGGATTGGACTGCCACAGAATATGGACAAGGTATTTTAGCTGTTGGTTTTAAATCATATTCTTTGTTATATACCCAATTACGTTATGATTATACAAATATAACCTTATCATTTGCAAAAATTAAAAAAGTCGATATTTCTGATCAAACTACACATGAAATTGGTGATTCAGTTTGGATGAAGGATGGTATGTTAGTTATTGGTGCTGGTAATCAACTATATTTAAGTGACAAAAAATTAGATGATAAAGATATTATTGCAAGCAAAGCGATTGGTACTTTGGAAATTCTTAATAATGATATTTTCCACTTGTGTTCAGCATTAAATGGTCCGTTGCCTTTATATCATCCACAATTTATTATTCAACTTTTATTTAGTGGTAGACATGCTTTAATTAGATCAATTTTTTCTAGATTATGTGTTGTTTTAAGAGAAATAGATTTGGGTAAAAGAAAAGAGGATAACTTTGATTTGGAAATTCCAATAAGTAAAATAATGTCATATCAAGAAAAAATTGGGAATGATAAAAGTAAAACATATAATGAACTTAATGAAATAGACATACCTGAAGAAATTAAATTTACTGAGCAAGATGCAGATATTCTTATTGAGAAATTACAAAAAATAAGATTACCATTTTTATCTGGTCATCAACAAATTACTCTTTCTCATACTGTCAGTATAATGAAAGATATTTTAATAAAATATATTAAAATATTAGATTTTAATGGTTTAAAATTTTATTTAACAATGAAATTGTTTATTGTTAATATGGGTAAAGAATTAATGAAAAATAAGAATAACTCAATTAAAATGAGAGATATGACTTTTGCGTTACATTCAGATAATAAAGATTTGCTTTATGAAATAGTTGATGAGCAAGCAGAATATAAAATAGATTGGTTAAATGCTAAAAGATATTTATTACCATACTGGTTGGAAGGAATAAAGTTGAAATCTGTACTTGAAAAAATTGCAGCTAATGAATTTTTGAAATTTCAAAACGAAAATGGGGGTAAGAAAGATCCATCTTCATGTTCTATATTTTATTTGACGTTAAAGAAAAAACATGTTTTACTTGGTCTGTGGAAAAATTCAATTGGACATAGTGAACGTGATAAAATGGTAAAATTTTTAAGTCATGATTTTACTGAAAAAAGATGGAGATCAGCAGCATTGAAAAATGCATATGTTTTATTAGGTAAGCATAGATATGAAGATGCAGCATCTTTTTTCTTGTTGGCAGATTCTCCTGTTGATGCAGTTAATGTGATTATGAGGCAGCTAAACGATATACCTTTAGCGGTAGCAGTTGCACGTTGTTATGATGGTTGTGATAATGGTCCAAGTATGCGGAGTATATTAGAAAGACAAATTGTTTATGATGCAATTATAAATAATGATAGATGGAAAATAAGTTGGGTTTTTTGGCTTTTAGAAGATAAGCCACATTCTGCACAAGCATTGATTAAACCGTTAATCCATATTAAGGATGATATTTTAAATTTGTTACCTAAATTCAAATGGCCTGATATTGAGAATATTGTTAGAACAGAGAATACAGAGGATCCTGTGCTATTAGTAATGTACGATTCGTTAAGAAGTAGAAATATTTCATATTACAAAGGTATTGCAACTATCAAACCTGAAGATGAGTTTTCATTTGTAATCAAAGCAGCATCTATGTATTCAATGATGGGATGTGATTGGTTAGGATTATATTTAGTGAAAAAATGGAAATTTACACCATCAAATTTTACAGAAGTGACGTCTAATATACCAGCAATTGAAGCATATAACAATGATGAGATGAATCAAAGAAAACGACCAGGTGATATCCTTGCTAAATTTACGTCAGGTTTGAAATCCTCTACTAACGGAGTCTCAGGACCAGTGTCACCACCACCTGTATCTAATTTATTAGATTCTTTTACTACTAATCCTACAAATTCTATGGGCTCTAATAGTATTCTTGATTCATATATGACACCATCTCCACAAAATTTAAATTCAAACAAAGTTCCAAATACGCTTGATAGTTTTTCGATGAATTTGTCCACTTCACCTGTTAAGAATAATTTATTAGATGATTACATTGATAAAAAAAATGCTAAAGCTGACCCAGCTAAAAAGTTAACACCAACTAAACCTAAACCAAAGGCTGTACCTGTTGCAAATATGCTTGATGCTTGGAGCTGAGAATCAATTATTTGTGTTGTGTTTAGATGAAACCACAATTAGAAATTGTGTGTAAATAATAAATTATGTAAATTTAGATGACAAATACCAGTCAGTGTATATATAAATAATATCAACGGGCCGCCTCTTAAAAAATTAACAACGGTGAAAAATTAAATATTAGGAGAAATCTCGGAGCCACACTAAATCGAGTGTGATTGATTGATGATAACTTAATGAATAAAATAAAATAGTATATGGAGGTTGAGCCACATTTTTTCTTTATTGTTTGTAATTGTTAAGATATCTAATGATATAAAAGGCTAGTATTATCCATGAAATTTAACAAACTCAATATCTATATTTCTAACAATGGTATTACTGGAATCAAATTGAAATAAACATAAAACAAAAAAAAAAAAAAAAAAAATGACAATTGAATCAAATAAAAAGTTTGATATAAAATCGGTAGCTATAATTGGAGCTGGTCCTTCAGGTATAGCATCATTGTATGAGTTGTCAAGAACTACAAAAAATGGTAATTCCTTATTTGGACAACAAGATATTTCAAAATATGAACAAGCGGGTTTATTGGCATTTCCAGAAATAGTTGCTTTTGAAAGAAATAGCTCTGTTGGTGGTGTTTGGAATGATCAAAGTTTTGCAAATAATAATACTGATCCAGATTACCCTGATTTTGAAAATGTTATAAATGATGAAACAATTGATTTATCAAAACCTGATCATATTTATAAAGATACACCTTTACCTAAATATTTAGAAAGTCAATTAGAAAATTCTGATGTTAATCATCCAATTAAAGTACCTTTTACAACTAAAACTTTAGAAATTGTTAAAAATCAATGGAGATGTTCAGGTGTTTATAAAGGTTTATTTACAAATGTTACAAACAGATATATGCAACTTTCATTCAACGAAAGAATTGGAGATGAACTTGAAGAAATAAACTCAAAGTATAAACATATACCAAATTTTCAATCTGCAAATGACGTATCAGAATATTTGAAGGATACTGTAAAGAAAAACAACCTTGAAAAATATATTAGATTTAACACTAATGTTGAAAGGGTCAAAAAATTATCAAATGGAAAATGGGAAGTCATATTATCATTTATTACTGATAATAAATTTATTAACTGGTATAAACAAATATTTGATGCAGTTATTATAAGTAATGGTAAATCAATTCCTATTATTCCAAATATTAGAAATTTGGTTAAATTTGCTCAGGTTAATAAAGATAAAGTAATTTTCAAATTAGCAAAATCAGTACGTGATCCAAAATTTATTAAGAATGCAAAGAAAATCTTATTTGTTGGATCTTCTGTTTCTACAGTTGACTTGATTCAATATGCATTTCCAAGAAGTATTGATTCTCCATCCGTTTTCATTTCAAGGGAGAATGATAATGATGGAAGTACTTGGTTGACTTTAAGTTCACATGCAAAAGGAATTGTTAACAAACCAACAATTACTGAATTTTCACCTGAATTCAACTCTGTAAAGTTTTCAGATGGTACGGTTGAGTCAAATTTTGATGTTATCATTATCGGTACTGGTTACCACATGCATTATCCATTTATTGATAAATCGGTTATAGATTCTAATCCTTCAATTTTCAAATTTTACAAATATACATTTTCAATAAACGACCCAACATTGGTTTTGATTGGAAATACTTATGCAATTTATTTCTTTAATAGAGTTGAATCTCAAGCGGCTGCTGTTGCTGGTATTTGGTCAAATTCTAAAAAATTACCATCAATTGAGGAACAAATTAATGATTTAGAAAGAGATATTGAATTAATTCCACCTGTTATTGATAAAGAATTTTTAACTCCTTTAATTAAATTTGCTCCACTGAATCGACCACATCCTTTTGATGTTAACAAAGAAAAACGTGATTATATATATCATACAGCTGTTGGTGTAAATACAGTATTAGATTTATTTTGTAAAGTTAGAAATGGTGAAGTAAATTCATCTGATCTTTTAGCTTTAAAATAAATAATTTTGATGTAAGTAAAGTATATATTATTTCTTTTTATAGTTCACTATTTATTTTGATTAAAAATTATACATTGTTTTACAAAATACAAATATTCTAATAAAATTATTTATACATAAGAAAAATACTAAATCTAGTAGGTTTTCGCAGAATCAAAAAATGAATCAAAAAATGACAATGATTGTGGTGAATGATCTAAAAGTTCTTGACCATTATTAATAATATTTTTAGTTTTTTCAACAAGTGGTGTTTTCACAGACATGCTATTGATTATATTCCTACAAGAATTAATAGTTTCAATTAGTGAATTTTTCCTCTCTTCATTAATATTTAACAATTTGTTAAATCTATAAACAAACGCAATACATTGGAATAATGATTTTATACTATTGATAAAAACAATAAAAACGGGAGCTTTTTTCAAATGAATTTCAATATGTTGCTTTTTAATAAATCTTAATACTAATTGTTCACTCATTGAAGAAACTTGAAATAAAATATCTTTAAATAAATTAATTTCATTTTCACATATATTTGATCCAGTTGGATCTTCTTTAAGTTGAATATCGAATAAAGAACTAAATTTAATTAAAACACTTTGATATAATAAAGTTGAAGTATTTGTTATGACTATATTCATTAAAGGTTCTGTTGTTAAATCAAAAAATAATAAATTATTATGCATACTTTCGAAATTTCTTACTAATTCATCAACTTTATGTCTAATTGAATCAATACTGGTTGGATTTTTCAAAGTTTCTAATTCTACCATATTTAAAAACATTTTACACCACTTAATTATATTTTCAGAAATTGTTAAAAGTAATATTTTTGAAGATGAAGAATTTATATCTAATAAAACTTGATTATTATCTAATTTTTGCATTGCTTCATGTAAATAATAACTACTTTGTTCATTTTCAGTTTCTGTAATATCAGAATCATTATTTAAAGGTAAAAAAGTTGTAGGTGAAGGTAATTTTGTAAAAATTACAGATAAACTATCTACAGATAACGCACATGGTAAACCAGTAACTAAAGAAGACCATTTATCAATTGCGAAAACTTCCCAAAGTACTCTTCTACGTTCTTCAACTAATGGAATTTCAGAATCTAAATTATCATCTTGTAGTAAAGTATTTGCAGATTCAAATTGATCTGAATTAACTGAAAAGCTTCTAAAGAAAATTGCAGGTGTAGCTAATGTAGTTGGTGATAAATCTATTTGATCATAACCATACATTTGAGTTAATCTAATTGATGAAGAAATTGTTAAAGCAGCTCTCATTTCTCTACCAGATAAAAATTCAAATTGAGATTTTAAACATAATGCATGTAAATAAGTTAAAATATCAGAATGGAAAGAATCTCTATTAGATTCCCAATAATTTGTTAATTGAACTAAAGCATTTTTATACATTTTTTCAACAATATGTTCATATTCATCTAAATAAAAGCAAGCAATTGTCCAAATCATATAAGAATAATGTAAAATTGATTTTGGTTCTTTAACAAAAGTATTATAATATCTTTGAACTGAATATTTAAAAATTCTAGTATTTGAATTAAAATAAAATGAATGAAATTTATCAATATCTTGCATTGTTAAATTTAATTCTGGTAATCCTATTATTTCTTCAAAAGATTTATTTGTTAAATTCATTAAATTTTTAGGTGTAGTTTCTTTAATTTTTTGCTTTAATTCAATTATTTCATTATTTGAAGAATTTTGATTTTTAATTGAATTTGTAGATATTACATTTTTAATTTCATTTAATGATGAATTACTATTTTCTCTTTTATCTAATCTAGATTTATAATTAATTGATGATGATTTTATAGTTTTATCTAATTTCTTATTATTATCATATTTGGATTTATCATGAATATTAATTGAATTTGAAGAAATATTTTTCTTAATTTCAGTATTTTTAGTATTATTATTTGTAGTTGATATTTGAGTTACTGAACTAATAGTATTTTTATTATATATGCTTAATGGAGTTGATAGATTTGATTGTATATCTATTTTATTATTTTTATTAATATTATTATTATTTTCTGTTTTATTAATTGATTCATTATGTTCGATATTATTTAATTTATTTTCTTTATTAAGATTTATATTTGAAATACTAGATTCTCTTAAATTAGTTGTACTATTTTGAACTAATGGATGATTAAATGATAATGGATTCATAAAATTATCAACAGAAATACGAGCAGATGATGGATCACCATATTGATAAGGTAATTGTTGATGTTGAAATGAGAATTGTTGATATTGATTTGAAGATAGATTTTGATTTAAATTTGAATTTAAATTTGGATTTGGATTTGGAGATGGAGTTGGATTTGGACTTATATTTAAATGTTGATTTATTGGTATTGATTGTTGTAATGGTGGTAATGTATGTAAACTATTCATAAAGGGAAGAGGTGGTAAAGGTAAAGAATTTGGAGTTGAATAATTTGTTTGATGTTGATCAGAGGCAGGACTTGAAGTTGAAATTGAATTTGAAGTTGAATTATAATTAATTTTTTGTTTTCTATTTTTTAAATCTTTAGTAGACTTAGATTTAGTAATCTTTTTAATTTTATTAGAACCCGAATTTGGCTTTGGACCAGTTTTTTTATGTTCAACATAAATGCAAGGACATTTCTTCTTTGCACAACGAGTACAAATTGGTAATAATTTATCACATTTTAATTTTTTTTCACGACAATTTAAACAAGCAATTTTAGTATTTACATCACCATTAAATACGGTATTATCAATATTGGAATCATCATTTAAGTCAATTTTTGTTTTAATAATAGATTTAATAATATTATTTGAATGAGTTTTAATCATTGTTGATTGATTTGATTTTGATGTTAATGGTATATTTGTATTTATATGTGTAGGTGTAGGTGAATTTGGATTTGGATGTAACACCAAATTTGATAAAGAATTTATGTTATTATTAACTTGATTAACTTGATTAACTTGACTAACTTGATTAATTTGATTAATTTGTTGTGAAGAATTAACGGGATTGTTATTATTAATATTTGAGTTATTCATTATAGTTCCTTATACAATATACAATATTCAATGTATAAAGTATAAAGTATATATAACAGTTGAAAAAAAAAAAAAAAAAAAAAAAAAAAAAAAAAAAAAAAAAAAAAAAAAAAAAAAAAAAAAAAAAAAAAAAAAAAAAAAAAAAAAAAATTCAAGATTGATTGATCAATTGGTACAGAAAAAAGAATCGGCATAACTGACACACACATATATTTCAGCCTAACATAACAATATAAATGTTAAAAAGAAAGAACACATCAAAATTCATGATTTGAATGAATGAATGAATAAATAAATAAATAAATAAATTAATTTACTTCGGCAAAAAAGATATTTTTTTGTGCGACAATTTTATTTAACAATAAAAAGGCGAGTTATAAAAATATTTATTAATATATAAAATAAAATAGTTAATAAATAGTTAATAAATATGTACATGCAATAACAATCATCTTTTCCTTTATCATCTTTCCATTATTTTAATTAATTTAATTAATTTAATTAATTTAATTAATTTAATTAAATTAATTAACGACCAATGTTAAGTAAAAGTGATTGACCAGTACCTTCATCACCACCTGAACCACCTTTTGGTAAATAAGCAATATTTGGTGAATGACTTAAAGTTTCAGCAATTTGCTTTGAAGCTTCTAATCTTCTAATTAATAAAAGACCATCACCAGCTTTTGATAAAGCTTTTGAAATATGATCAGCAGCTTCAGCTTCACCTTCTGCTCTAATAACTGCAGCTTTACGTTCTTGATCTGCTTTATCAACTAAAAATTTAGCTCTTTCAGCTTCTTGTTGAGCAACTTGTTTTCTTTCAACAGCTTTTGTAAATTCTTGACCAAATGTCATATGAGTAATTGAAACATCCTCTAATTTAATATTAAATTGATTTGCTCTAAGTTCTAATTCATCACGAATTCTATTTGATACAACTTCTCTCATATTAATTAATTCAGCTGCATCAAATTGAGCAACAATTGATTTTAAAATTTCATTACCAATTGATGGTAAAACTCTTTCATCATAATCTAAACCTAAATTTTGATAAATTAAAGGTAATTTCATAACATCAGGTCTATGTAAAACTCTTAAAGTAATTGAAACATTTTGTAAATCTTTTGAACCTGTTGTTGTTGTAATAGTTCTTGGTCTAGTTCTAACATCATAAATAATTGGTCTTTGTAACCATGGTATAATAAAATTCATACCTTCACCAACAACTGTTGGTTTAATACCTTGAAATCTATCAAAAATAACAGCTCTTTCACCACCTTTAACATCATAAAGTGAATAATCTGCTAAAATGACTAAAGCAGAAATTGGTAATGCCAATCTTGATATTGCGTTGGCTATTCTTGACATGGTTAATTAATATTTATATAGTTTTAAATTAATAAATTTTAGTATATAAATAAATTATTATAAAATTATCAGACAATTAATTAATTGTTAATTAAACATTTAAATTTGCCCTCCAAAAAAAAAAAAAAAAAACAACGTTAATTTTATTAAAGAAAAAGAAAAA
>JAJLVB010000026.1:28054-62840 GCA_030570135.1 Pichia deserticola | reverse complement strand
CCCAATTTTTCTTTTATACTTTGCTTTTCCCTCCACTTTTGCCTTCTTCTTTCTCTTTTTCATTTATTCTTTCTTTTCTTCTCTCCTTCTTCTCCTTTTACTTCCTATTTATTATTATCTTTCTTTTATTTTTTTCTTCTATAATTAACTAATACTAAATCTTTAAAAAATGGGTAAAGAGAAGCAACACGTTAACGTCGTCGTTATTGGTCACGTCGATTCAGGTAAATCAACTACTACTGGTCACTTAATTTACAAGTGTGGTGGTATTGATAAGAGAACTATTGAAAAGTTTGAAAAAGAAGCTGCTGAATTAGGTAAAGGTTCTTTCAAATATGCTTGGGTTTTAGATAAATTAAAGGCTGAAAGAGAAAGAGGTATTACTATTGATATTGCTTTATGGAAATTCGAAACTCCAAAATACCATGTTACCGTTATTGATGCTCCAGGTCACAGAGATTTCATTAAGAACATGATTACTGGTACTTCCCAAGCTGATTGTGCTATCTTAATTATTGCTGGTGGTGTTGGTGAATTCGAAGCTGGTATTTCAAAAGATGGTCAAACTAGAGAACATGCTTTATTAGCTTTCACTTTAGGTGTTAGACAATTAATTGTTGCTGTTAACAAGATGGATTCAGTTAAATGGGATGAATCTAGATTTGAAGAAATTTGTAAAGAAACTGCAAATTTTATTAAGAAAGTTGGTTATAACCCAAAGACTGTTCCATTCGTTCCAATTTCTGGTTGGAATGGTGATAACATGATTGAACCTTCAACTAACTGTCCATGGTACAAAGGTTGGACTAAAGAAACTAAGGCTGGTGTTGTTAAAGGTAAAACTTTATTAGAAGCAATTGATGCTATTGAACCACCTGTCAGACCAACTGAAAAACCATTAAGATTACCATTACAAGATGTTTACAAGATTGGTGGTATTGGTACTGTGCCAGTCGGTAGAGTTGAAACCGGTGTCATTAAACCAGGTATGATTGTCGTTTTCGCTCCAACCGGTGTTACTACTGAAGTTAAATCCGTTGAAATGCACCATGAACAATTAGATGAAGGTGTTCCAGGTGATAACGTTGGTTTCAATGTTAAGAACGTTTCAGTTAAAGATATTAAGAGAGGTAACGTTTGTGGTGATTCTAAAAACGATCCACCAATGGGTTGTGCATCTTTCAATGCTCAAGTTATTGTCTTAAACCATCCAGGTCAAATTTCTGCTGGTTACTCACCAGTTTTAGATTGTCACACTGCTCATATTGCATGTAAATTTGATGAATTAATTGAAAAAATTGACAGAAGAACTGGTAAATCCGTTGAAGATCATCCAAAATCTGTTAAATCTGGTGATGCTGCTATCGTTAAGATGGTTCCAACTAAACCAATGTGTGTTGAAGCTTTCACTGACTACCCACCATTAGGTAGATTTGCTGTCAGAGATATGAGACAAACCGTTGCTGTTGGTGTTATCAAGTCTGTTGAAAAGGTTGACAAGGCTGGTAAAGTTACCAAATCTGCTGCTAAAGCTGCAAAGAAATAAGTAATTTGATTTATTAATTTTACTTGTGTTTTTATTACTACTATTTAATTCTTAATTTTTTTTTAAAAAAAAAAAAAAATCTTATTTTATATAATTTTTTATAAAATTACTTTATTGTCGGTAACTCTTGTTGCTGCAATTCAAATTTTTCTTTCTTTTTTTTTTAAAAAAAAAAAAATAAAATATTTAAAAAAAAAAAAATTGTAAATTATTCTATTTATACATTCCCCTTTACTGCTCTGTTGTTTAATTCATTTCTAACTGTTGTATTTTGGTTATTTTTATTAAAACCTCTATTTGGTCTTAAAGAGTTTCTAATATTATTCAATTCATTTGATTTAAATGAATTTCTAAAACTACTTTTCCTACTAATTTCACCAAATGGAGCAGTTGGAACAACTGAATATTTTCTTTCTCTAAATGAAATACCAACTTGTTTAACAGTTTTAAGATTATCCGAATTTTTATGTATATCTAATTCAATAAATGAATCTGATAATTCATCATATTGGAATAAATGCCATAGAACACCAAATGGTTTAGGTTGAAACATATAAACTGAATGTAATGGAATATCTAAATCACCAATTGAATCTTTTTGTAAATTAAGAAAGTATGCCATTAAAATTCTACAAACTACTCTATGTGAAATTATCATTAAATGAGATTTGCTTCTTTCAATTTCATTAATAACTGGTTTTAACCTTCCAATTACATCCAAATATGATTCACCTCCAATTCCTGGATATCTATAAGCTAATTTATTTTTAATTCTATTTTGAAATTCTTCAGGATATTTCTGAGCAATATCTTCATAAGTCATACCATCAAATTTACCAGATCCTAATTCATTTAATAATCTTAATTGTTTAATATCATAATTATTAGAATCACTAAAAGCTTCAGCTGTTTGAATTGAACGCTTTAACATCGAACTAATAACTGTAACTTTATGATTTGCAGCAGTTGAATCATTATAACTTCCATTATTTGATTCCAGATTTTTTTTGAATTCTTCCTTTTTCTCTCTTACAAATCTTTCTAAAGCAATTGAATATTTCTTACCTCTTTCAGTTAAACTAGAATCGCCACCAATTTTACCTTTTAAGTTATCTAATGATTCACCATGTCTTGAAACAAAAATTAATCTATCATTTAAATTAAAATTTAAAAAATAATAAACAATTTGTGATGCAATGTATCCATTTATATTACAAGATATAATTTTTCTGCCTACATCAATCATTTGAATATATTGGAAATTAATATTTTTCTCTTCTTCATATGAAATTGTTTCATAAACTTTTTCATAATTTGATAATCTATTTAAAAAATCTTTTTTAGCAATAACTGGATCCATATTTTTATAATCAGGACCTCTTAATTTTAAAAGTACATTTTTTTCAATTATATTTTCATCAGAACATATACTCTCTAAGAATAAAGTTTTTAATTTACCATTACTTTTCTCTTTTATTCTATCGAAAACCATTTTTCTTCTTTTAACTGTTGTATTTGTTGCATCAAAAACACCGACAGATCCATCACCTAATAACAAATAATCTAATAATGAATCTAATGTTTCTCTAGCCCATTCTTCACGTAATGCAATTGATTTTTTATTGTCAGGAGAGAAAAATGATGCATCTTGAGTTGTAATATTTGATTCTTTATCTTTATCGGGTAAAGGATTTTTGCAAGGACCGAATGTTTTACCAATATCTTTTGATTTTAATCTTCTTGTTGAACCTACATTAAAAATTTTAGAATTAATTTGTAGCCAATTTAAATATCTAACTAGTTTACTACTTAAATAAGATTTACCTCTAGCTGGTAATCCAATCATTATAACAACTAATTTATCACCACAATCATTATTATTTAAAGAAATTGTTTGACCAGGTATATTAAAGATTGAACTTGATTTAACTAAATTTGAGTCTGAATTATCATTAGAATTTGAGTTTGAAGTTGTTGTTATAACTGCAGTTTCTTGTGATTCAATTCTTTCCATTGGAGAAGGTATCAATCTATCAAAAGTTTTTTTAAATTTTTTTGATGTTATAGATGGTTCAATATTTTGAGAAATTTTGCTATTTACAGAGTTAGTATCAATTTTAAGAGATTTTAAGTTTAAAGTTTCGTTATTGTCGTTATAATTATTATTATTATTATTATTATTATTATTATTATTATTATTATTATTATTATTATTATTATTATTATTATTATTATTATTATTATTATTATTATTATTATTATTATTATTATTACTGCTATTATTATTATTATTACTGCTATTATTATTCATTTCATTATTATTCATTCCGTTATTATCAGAAGTTAAATTTAAATCATCTATATCATCTAAATTATCAAGATCAGCAGCAGAGAAAACTGGTGTGTCAGTTAAAGGACGTGATTGAAATATACTACTTGTAATACTTTCATTATCTAAATCTTTAGAATTTGAATCATAATTATTATCTCCTTCATTGTAATTAACATTTGAATTTAAAATATTAGTATCATTATTAGTATTAATAGTATTATCACTAAAATTAATTTTTTTATTTGAGTCAATTGATTTTGGTATAGTTGGATAATTTAATGAATGATTAATATTATTAGTGTTATTATTGAAATTATTATTAAATGAAGTATTACATGAAGCTAATGAATAACTATCTTCATCATCAGTTGTACAAATTGCTGATTCACTCAGATTTGATAAGGTAAAAGGATGGGGATTTGAAAAAGGATTTATAAAAGGATTTGAAAACTTCATTGAAGAAGATGGTGATTTAATAGTTGAAGATGAATTATTATAATCATGGAATTGTGAATTGGTATTTTTAATTTTGTTATTTGTTGTTTTATTTGATAATGAGTTTATGCTTAAATTAGCGTTATTTGATCTTGGAGATACTGAATGTGCTCTATTTACTTGATCAAACATCATTATTTTCACTAATAATACTATTTGTTAACCCAATATCTCTTTATATAATTTGAAATTCTTCATCAAAACAAGGAAAAGGGAAGAAGAAGAAGAAGAATATTAATATTAATAATAATAATAATAATAATGTTAAGTGCAGATTATCATAGAAGGGAAAAAGATCAATGGCCGGCCGCCCACATAATAAAATTAATTGAAATTAAAATTAATTAATTAATTAATTAAAATTAATACTCCGCACAGTTGATCAATACATTAACAAAAAAAAAATGTCCTGTTTCCCTTTCAAATTGAAAATGATAGGCTTCTCTGGTGTGTTTGTCAGTTGCAAATGTTAATAGTCGTCATTTCTCTTGATGCTTTGTTTTATTACATTCAATCTGGTAAGTTTCAATAAGGGTATTATTTGGTATTGTATACAGTAATAAATTAATTTAATAAATAAATTGTTGTTGCTCCTATTGTAAACAAAATTTCAATGATAAAAGCATCTGTTTAATTTATTGATGTTCAATATCGTGTGTTTTCAAATATCCATTAATTAACTATATGAATAAATTTATACTTAAAAAAAAGTATATTAAAATAACAGAAGAAACCTACAATATTATAATTCTTAAATAAAATTAATTTTAAATTTAGCTGAGCCTCCAAATAAATAAAGGTAAATCTTTTCAAATATTTCTAACTGTTAACGATATTTTAAAACTCACAAATTATTATTAAACTTGTAAACTGGTAAAAGCTGGTATAAAAAAATATAAGCCGATATTAAAAAAATGAAAAAGGAATAGAAAAAATTATGTATATATATATATATATATATATATATATATATATATATGCAAACAAAGAAATAAAAAAACAAAAAATATTTTATTTACCATATCAATTTCTTTAATTGATCAAACAAATAATCTACTCTCTGTATAATTAGCACAATAAAATATCTGAAATTCAATATGAAAAAGAAATTATAATAATAAAATTATTCTTTTGGATAACTATCTTCTACCATTCTATCAACTAATTCATCTAATGGTCCATAATCTTTCCTTGATAATAAATCGAATTCTTTACAAAATAAAACAAAATGTTTTAAACTTGTATTTAAATGAGTTTGTAATCCTAATTCATTAATTTCATCAAAATGATGACAATACATATGAGCATAAACTCTAAATAATCTTTTCATAATTGTCTTAACTAATACAGGAAATTGTTTTGGAAATGGTACACCCATTTTTGTTGGGAAAATTGTTTCATCATCTAAAAATCCTTGAATCCATTCCATTAATGCTTCAACATAACCAGGTGCACTCATTGAAATTGGTTGTTTACCATTTCTGTGCATTGGATCTTGCCATAAATATTCATATTCTTGTGTTGCAATCATACGAGGACATGTTATTGGTGAACAAAATTCTGTTATGGTACCATATAACATATTTATTTGATTATAAAAATCAACAATATAAACTGCTAACCATTCATTAACATCTTCACCTTTTGGTAATTTAACAGCTTTTGCTAGTGATGAACCTGATCCAAGTGTTTGTTCAGCATAATTTCTAATTTCACCATGATTTGTCACTTGTTGCTGTTGCTGTTGTTGTTGCTGTTGTTGTTGTTGTTGTGAATTTGGTGGTTGAAACTGAGAAAACGGAGATACCGCTGTTGATACCGGAGACGATGGAGTTGAATCCGGATTTCTTCTAAATGCCCTAGTGGATCTTATGGTTGGTATAGCAGAACCGTTGAAATGTTGTTGTAAAAAAGATGCCATTTTTTGTTTATTGATAATTAATTCAAGATATCAATTATTTAAAACAGATAAAAAAAGAAACCACTAAGACAAAAATATCATTAATTATTAACTTCTTTAACTTCATTAACTTCATTACTTCGTTAACACAATCTTCACTCTTCTTCAATTAAAAAATCCCCTTAATAAATAAGAAAAACTCGCTTGTTTACATTTAACCAAAAAAAGAACTTTACCAAAAAAAAAAAAAAAATCAAATGGATTACGTAATACAGATACTAAATTAAACTCCCACACATATGAACATGTCTTAGAGTTGTTGATTAATTAATTATTATATTATATTATATTATATAATATAATATTATATTATACACTATGCATTAAAGTTACTTACTATCAATAAATAACTAACTATATTTATTTTTTTTTTTTTTTTTTTGATAACAGTTTAGTTGAAAAATTATTGTTTGAATTTATAAACAAATAATCTCACTTTATAAAATAATACATTATAATGTCCCTCATAGAAGTCAACGC
Organism: Pichia deserticola; assembly: GCA_030570135.1. Lineage (NCBI taxonomy): Eukaryota > Fungi > Ascomycota > Pichiomycetes > Pichiales > Pichiaceae > Pichia > Pichia deserticola. The sequence continues at coordinate 56,027 of JAJLVB010000026.1, read as the reverse complement.
TTGTGATAAAATTGATGCTATTGTACCTGATGAAGAGTTCATTTTATATAATGAAAAATTAAAACAAAAAAATCCAGAATGGTCATTTTCAATTGTACCTGGATTTTTTAAACAATCATTCCCAGAAACTGATGAATTCAATTATGATCCTTTGAATGATCATCTTGGTTTAGCAGATAATTTAACATGGCCATCATTAATTGCTAAATTAAAGGAATTAAATAAATCTGCTGATCCTTCCAAAGAAAGATATAAATTATTGTTTAGTGCAAGACATGGTCAAGGTAATCATAATTTAGCAGTTCAAATATTTGGAATAGATGCATGGAATAATCATTATTCACATTTACCAGGAACAGAAATGCCTGATGGTACTTATTTAAATTGGGCTCCAGATCCTTTTTTAACTGAAAAGGGTGAAAATCAAGCAAAATTAATGAATAAAACTTTAAAAAATGAATTTATTAATTTTGACTGTCCAATTCCAACAAAATTATTTACTTCTCCATTTACAAGATCTTGTCAAACTTTATATATCACAATGGATGGAATTTGTATGAATAATAAATTAAATGAAGATGATTCTAAAAATTCATTATTATCTAATAATAGACTAAATCCTTTAATTAAAGAAGATTTAAGAGAAACAATTGGTTCACATTTATGTGATAAAAGATCTGATAGATCAACAATTGAAAAAAGATTAGAAGGATGGGATTTTGAATTTGAAGAAAACTTTCAACATGATGATATTTACTATAAAGACGATTGGAGAGAACCAATTCATGAACAAGCATTAAGGGCTAATTCTTTTCTACAAGATGTTTTCTCAAATGATTATTATATAAATGATGAAGTTGTTTATTGTACATCACATTCTGGTGAAATGAAAGCATTGATAGTCGCAACAGGACATAGACAATATGCAGTTCCAACGGCTGGTATGATACCAATGTTAATTAAAGCTGTAAAAAACTAAAGTTACAATAAATAGTTTTTGATTAAGTGCTTTTTTCCCTCTTTTCTTTTTTTTTTAAAAAAAAATAATATATATATATATATTTACATTAGATTTTGTAACATTAAATTTAATTATATCATTTTATATTATATTTAACTAATGAATTATATTATTAGTATAAACAAAAAGTCATAAAAATTCATAACAATGATTATAAAAGTTTTTCAACTTTAGCCAAATTTTCTTGAGCGAAATATCTAACATCATCATCTTCATCATCTGATAATCTTTCTAATGTTGGCTTAATTTCTTGTAAAACAATATCTTTATAATTAGTAATTAAAGATTTTGAAACATTAAATAATGATTTTGCAACATTAAATCTAATATTTGGAACTTTATCATCAGCTAATTCATTAATAAATGGATAAAGATATTCTTTAACAGTTTCACTATTAACAACTGAAATTAATTTATCAAATGTAAATAAGCATGTTATTCTACAAATAAAATTATCAAAATCTTTTGTATTTTTCTTTTCTAAGATTTTATTAATTATCTCAGTTTTACTCCAATCTTCACCGAAAGATTTAGTTAATTTTTGTAAATTTAAAACAGCTGCTTCTCTAATTGAATAAACAGGATCCCATAACCATTCCATACATAATTGACCTAAAGTTTCATCAAAGAATGAAACACCTAATTGTTCAGCTAATAAAGGAATTTGTTCAATAATTGCTAATCTAACTCTCCATAATTTATCATGAGCTAATGCAGTAATTGCAGGCATTAAAGATTCTGATAATAATTGAATTCCAATAACTTCATTAACGATTTGTAAATTTGAAATTATATTTAATCTAACATCACTAAATTCATCTTTTAACATTTCAACGAATATTGGTAATAAATATTCAATTGTTGCATCTTTACCTAAAATTGGTGCTAAACCAGTAATTTCACTTGCTAATGCACTTCTAACATTTTCAGATTCATCTAAACTTAATTGATTAACAACAGGGACAATTTCTTGTAAAACTATTGAATTATCAGCTTCATTAACTAATTTTGCAAAACCTGGTAATTGTTTTGAAATTGCTTTTCTAACTTCAGCTTCATTATCTTTCATTAAAGAAATAATATTTGGAACTAATTTAAGTGTATATTTTTCATCATTAAAATTATTTGTTAAAGTATCAAATCTATCAGCAACCATATATCTAACTCTCCAACTTGGATCGTTAATTAAAGTAATCAAACTTGTAAATAAATCATCAATTTGTGAAGTTTCATTAATTTGTTTTAAAAATTTTAAAATTGAAATTAAAACATCAACACTTAAAAATTTAACAGAATCTTGATTATCATTAACTAATGATTCATACATATTTGTAATTAAATTCCAATTTAATTCATCTAATTTATCAGGTGTATTAAATTTATTACATAAAATATCAATCAATTCTGGTAATTCTTTACCAGCTGCTTTTCGAACCATTGGTGAATCATCACGAATTAATTCTAAATATAGTTTCATTAAATCTAATCTTTCTTGTTTTGAAACTTTAACTATAATACTTTTAAATAAACCTGTTGCAGCTATATGTAATGAAAACCATCTCTCTTTTGCTAATCTATTAATTAATGGTATAAAATCATTAGTTATTTGATCATTTGATAAAGATTTACTTATTTTATTAAGTGAATCAACTGCTTTCTCTCTAACAATTGGTTCTTCACAAGCTGAAACTTTTTCTAAAACTGGTATTAAAATAGTTGCAAATTGTGAACCACCAACAAAAGGTACAAATTTACCTAATTCTTCAGCTGCAATTGCAATAACTTCATCTTCATCTTCAGGGATAACATCTTCAAGGAAAGGAATTAATTCATTACGAGTCCTTTCAGGTCCTAAAGCGATTGCAATTGTATCTAATCTTTTCATTGCTTGAACACGACTTGCAACATCATCATGTCGAAGTTCATCCATTAATAAAGCAATTGGATATAATTCTTCTACTTGAGCTTGTGACATTTTTTGATCTTTATCTGAATGATTAATTGTATTACTATTATTATTATTATTATTATTATTATTATTATTATTATTATTATTATTATTATTATTATTATTATTATTATTATTATCTGTTTCAACAGTGGTATTAATATTATTATCAGACATGTAAATACTACTATATAATTTGTTTAAAAGAAATATATATTAGATAGATAATAAAGGGGATAAAATAGTAATAATGGTAATGATAAATATATCTTGTTAATTAAAGGTGGTTGGTTACTTCCACAGAGTTAATTTGTTACATTTCACATTAATTTATTATTTATAATATTATTTGTTTATCATTCTTAAATAAAAATCAATTAAATATTATTAAAGTGTACGGATGATTAATATTTTTTATAAAAAAAAAAAAATTTTCTTTTCATTGCGTCGATCGACTAAAACATTTTTTTTGGAGAAGTTGTTTAAGACGATCGACTCAACTTATACATAATACATAATGTTACATGTTACATGTTACATGTTTGATATTATATATATATATATAATAAATTTTTACATTACATAAATGATACTTTAAATGCAAGTTTTGCTGTTTGAACAAGTTTTTCATATAATTCATTAAATTTTTGCTTAATCTTAATATTTCCATTATTGAATTTAGATAATGATATAATTGACATCATTAACATTGAAATTGATATTATTAATAAAACAATTATTTTGAACATTGGAATTTTATTAAAATATTTCAAATATAATTTCTCTTTTAACAGAACCAGCTGTTTTGAAATATATGTTATTGAAATAATTGAATCATTTACTTTTTTCTCATCCTTTTTAGAAATTTTATTTGTTAATTTTGATAACTTTCTATTTGATTTTCTGCTTCCTTTAATTCTCTTCATTTTATATTTATTATCATTATTATCATTATTATTACTTTTATTACTTTTATTAGTTATTTCTTCGGCTATATTTGTTAAAATTGTACCATCAGTTTCACTAGAAATTGTTTTAAATAAAGATTTATTAATATTATTATTATTATTTTTATTTTTCTCTGCAGTAATAGTGTCACTAGATGTATAACCTGTTTCTTCGTAGTCATATTCATCATATGAATCATAAATAGCATCATCATCACTATTATTACTATTATTATTATTATCATCATCTTCTTCTTCTTCATTTTCTAAATTTTTAGATGTTAATAATTTATTATATTCATTTATCCAAGTAATCCATTCACTAACACTTGAATTACTAATTACAAATAATCTTTCAATAAAATTTCTTGTTTTTTCAATTCCAAAATTTTTTAATATAACATTAGATAAATAAATTTCAATTATTTTTTTATTATTAATATCATTTAACATTTCATTATTAATTGGACCAGGATATAATCCATTAATTGATAAATAAGATTCAATTTGATTTTGTAAATTTTGTAAATTTAAATTATTTTTAGATTCTATTGAAAAGCAAATTAAAAATAATTCATTAAAATTTGTTAATTTTAAATTATCAATTAAATTAAATAATCCATTATTATTAAAATCATTTAAAATTAAATCTGAATATGATAAATAATCAGGAAAATTAATTGATTGATTTGAAATTGATAATTTTAATAATTTAATATTAGTTATTTCATTTAATAATAATGAAATTAATGAATAATAAATTTTAATTATTTTAATTTTTAATTCAGTATTAATTAAAAATGGTGATAATTTTAATTCATCAATCAATGGATTAATAAGTTTTAATGATTTATTAAAATCTCGTTGTATGAAATATTTTACAGCTAAATTATATTGAGTTAATAATCTTGATGTTGAATCAATAACTATTGGAGTATTATTTGAAAATCCTTTATTATAAGAAAGCATTATTATATGATGATTTTATATCTATATCTTATATAAATAAGATAAGAAATAATCAAGTAATAGATAAATTATATGAATAATTTGTTATCAAAAAAAATAAAATAAAAGAAATAGTGTTTTTATCTCTCTCTCTCTCTCTCTAATCTCAATTTCAACCATCAGATAAATTTCGACAAAAGATAATGTTGTGATGCGACAAATACCATGTCATGCATGTTTAGAAGGCAAATATTAAAAAAGGGAAATTAACGAGGAAATTGATTATTTCACGATTTTTTACTATAATTCAAACATTAAATAAGTAATTACAATTATAATATACATTCTATTTCAATTAATTTTATATTTAAATAATATAATATAATTAGCCAATTGATATGTCAAGAAGATACGATAGTAGAACTACCATTTTCTCACCAGAGGGTAGACTTTATCAAGTTGAATATGCATTAGAAGCAATTAATCATGCTGGTACAGCAATTGGTATAATGGCAAAAGATGGTATTGCATTAGTAGCAGAAAGAAAAGTTACAAGTAAATTATTAGAACAAGATTCAAGTGCAGAGAAAATGTATATATTAAATGAAAATACATTATGTGGTGTTGCAGGTATGACAGCTGATGCAGGTATTTTAATTAATTATATTAGAGAATCATCACAAGAATATCTTAAAATTTATAATAAAGAACCACCATTAGAACATATAGTTAAACAAGTTTGTAATTTAAAGCAAGGTTATACACAATATGGTGGTTTAAGACCTTTTGGTGTTTCATTTTTATTTGCTGGTTATGATGATAGATTTGGATTTCAACTTTATACAAGTAATCCATCTGGTAATTATTCAGGTTGGAAAGCAACAAGTATTGGTGCAAATAATTCAAGTGCTCAAACTATACTTAAACAAGAATATAAAGATAATTTAACATTAGATGAAGCAAAAAAATTAGCTTTAAAAGTTTTAAGTAAAACAACTGATAGTACAAAATTAACAAGTGAAAAAGTTGAATTTTCAACTGTTTCACTTACAGGAAATGGTCATGTCCAATTAAAGATATGGAAACCTGAAGAAATTGATAAATTACTTGAAGAAAGTGGTGTCCTTAATGAAACTGAAGAAGATAAATAAGTTAATAAATAAATAAATAATGGATAAATAGAAGAAGTCTGTGTAAAATCATCTAAAAAATAGTTTAATTTGGTTAGTTATTAGTTATAAGTTATAAGTTAGCGTCGATCGACCCTAAGTAAAAAAAAACATTTGTGTTGTTCCCTTTTTTTTATATTTTAAGTTTTCCTTTTCCGCTGAATAGTAAAATTATCAACTGAATTGGATTAGGCTCATTATTGTTTAGTTACCAATTATATGATAATAACTATAGGTTTATCTTCTTCTTTTTCTTTTTTTCTTTTTTTTTTAACCTTTTAAATTACATCTATTCATATTTTTACAAATAAGAATACAATCATTAATAATATATTCTCAATGTCGGATCTTAATAGAAGGTTCTCTAAAGGTCAATGGAATAAAAATAATGTTATCAGTGGGAATTTACCAGATTTACCAATACAAAATGGATTTATAAATAATGATTATAGAAATGGTAATTTTAATCAATTGAATAGTCCAAATACAAATTTTCAATATAATGGAACTTTAAGTTCTTTAAATGTTAATGATTATAATAATTTAACAATAGGTGCAGAATCAATTCATTCAAATGCGACAAATGCAACTACTGCAACAACTAGACGTAGATTTTCAATTAAACTATCACAACCACCAGCAGATCTTTATAATTCAATTAATGCACCATCATTACCTTATAATGCACAATCTCAAATTTTAAATTCTTCTTATACTAATATATCTGAAGTAGCAATAGATGATGGTTATAATAATAATTTACCTCCAATTCAACAGAATAGAAATATGGAAAATAATAATTTTATTTATAATAATAAAAATTATAATGATAATAATAATAGTGATAATAATAACATAAATAATAATAATAATAATAATAATCCTATTAAATCAACTCAAGATCTTTTACATGAATTGACAGTTGAAAATTTTGATGTAACAAAATTTGTTCAAATGAAATTAGGTGATGCAAATGCTGCTAGAATTGATGATTTCTCCAAATATATTGAAACTCTAAATATTGCAAATGATGATGCTGTTAAATATTCTTTATCAGAATCAACAAATCAAGTTTTAGCAGTTAGTGATGCCTTTAAACAAACTCATGATGTTTTAATTTCATTAAAACCTAAAATTAATGATTTATCTGATTTATTATCACAACAATTAGAAGAAGCTCATGATTATAAAGATAGATTATCAAATAATAATAATAATAATAATGATAATTCAAATTCCAAATTAAATCGTCAATCAGTTATGATTTTACAAAATAAATGGTCAAATGCAATGAAAAAGTTATATTCAAATATTGACAGAGCTCATGATTTGTTACCACCTTTACAATCAAGACATATTATAATTGAATCACGTCGTTGGGGTGAATTAAATTCAATAACTTGTAATCCTGTACGCCCTGTTCATATTGTTGTATTAAATGATTCAATTTTAATTGCCTCTCGTGTTAGAAATCCAAGTAAATATTTACCTGATAATAATCTAGATAATAATTCATCAAAAAAATCTAAAAATACAAGAAATATTGCAACTCATGTTTGGATGGTTGATTCAATTACTGTTCAAAAATGTTCAGAGATTGAAGAATTTAATGATATATTATCGCATAATAATTTAAGTTTTTCTAAAAATAGAAATCATTCAAATTTAACAGATGCAGAATCAGCAGCTGATTCAACTTTATGTATTAGAACAATAGACTCAAATCAAACATTTTTATTTCAAACAGATTTAACAACAGAATTTATTAAAGTATATAATGCAATTCAACAAGCAAAGGCAGAATCATCATCAATGAAAAGAAAAAGTATGGTTGATTCATTTGCAAAAATGAATTTAAAACCACATTCAAGACATGTAAGTCTTAACAATGGTATTAATATAATTTCAGATTTGAATCAAAATGCATCAACTCAACTTGAAAAACAAATTGAACCTGAATTTGAATCATCAGTATCTACAATTGATGATTTATTAACATCTGCTTCTTTAGAATTAGGTTTAAAAAGATTTGATGAATGTATTGGTTATTTATCTAGATTAGATGAAGAAATACGACAGTTAGCACAAATGGCAATAGCTCTTGGAGTCCCAAATTCTTTGATAAATTCAAAATCTTTAACTTCAAATAAGAGAAATGGTTTACATTTTAGTGTTTTTACACAAAATGTTCACTTAACTTATAATTTAAGATTATCAAATTTGAAAAAAATTACAGAACATTTAGTCCATCAATTATTAGAAGAAATATCATCAACAAATGCAAGTTTTCAATCATTAAAAGAATGTGTTGATATATTCAAAATTTTGAGAAGAGAAAAGGAAGCAGCAGAAGTTTATTTAGAATCAAGAAGTAGAGAATTATCAGATTGTGTTGGTTTAGTTAGAGTTGGTGGTTGTGGTAATAATAATGGATCTTTTGAATTATCTAATTCGATTAATCCAAAATCAAAAGGATTTAATGATAAATCAATGAGTAGATCCAATAGTTCTAAATCATTAACTGGTAATTTACATAGTAGATCACCTAGTTTAAGTAGTAGACCATCTAGTGTCAATGTTACACCAGATCCGGATGAAATTATTGATAAGGATAATTCAAATAAAAATATAGATTCAGTTAATGGCGTTACAGGTGAATTAGTAACTGCGTATGTACGTGAATTATCATTAGTTTATATGGGATTTTTATCAAGAATATGGCAAGAATGGAATGATTTATTTATAGATAGAAAAGTTACTGATGGAAAACTCCAATCTAATGTTTCAAATGTCAGAATGATTGAATGGATAAATGAAAATATAGCTGAACTAGTACATTCTGTTCAATTAGCATTACTTGATTATGACAGAAATGGTGCAGTTTTTAAATCCAGTGTTCAAGTAATGAAGAATGTATTTGCAGAATTGAAAGATAGAGAACTCAATGTTGATTATTTATTAGAAATATGATAATATAAAGCTAAAATTAAATAAAAACATATATATATATATATATATATATAGCCGGACTTTTTTAAGTTAACTAGTAAATGATTACCACTAATCATTTAGGAGAAGATGAAATATCATCAAAAATATCAATATTTATTGACTTAATTTTTTGCATATTATCCCTAATTGTATTCAAATTATCAGTAATTGAATCAGGATATATATCCGAATCACTAGGCTTAAGTAAATCCCCCAAAACGTTGTTTATTTTAATCAGCTCATAGTAATTATTGTAAATTGTTGATTTAATTTCACTCTTAGCAGAATTCAATTTGTCTAAAACCTTGTTTTCAACTTGCAATATATCAGTATAAGATTCTGTAGAAATAAATTCATCCATGTCCTTAATCGAGGAAGGATCTATCCCACCAATTGAATAAGATGATGAGTTCTTATGAATCATAGAAACATTACCTGTTGCATCTGAATTGTTTTCAGTGTTTTCAGCATCTGGTATTTCTCCAGCACTATTATTTTCTGTGTTACTGTTGTCCTTCAAATTGTAAAAACTCTTCAGAGCCTCTCTTTGTTCCTTAATAATCTCTAATGGGGATTTCTTGGTTCCTTGATCGTTTTCATTTGCCTTAGAATTCATTGTTATCAAATCCTATGTTTCAATATATAATTCATAACAAAAGGAAAAATTTATTTATATGTATATATAATTTTTTTTCAATAAATAGTTGGATTACTTACTATCTTTATAATACGCTAAAAAATAAATCGCACACATTTTATAATTTTCTTTTCCAAACTGTTCAATCATGTTTTTTGCTCTTTATAATTTAACATGTTTTTTTTCTTATTCTGGTTTTCATTTTTCATTTTTCATTTTTCATTTTTCATTTTTCATTTTTCATTTTTCAATATACTTCAAGTATTATTACAAGCAAATCAAAAATAAAAAATAATGGACTTTGGACCAACATGGACAAAGATTGAAATACCTCCTTTCAATGAATGGAGAGTAGAAACATCCAAAAACTCTACTCTGTCATTAAAATTAGAATTTGGGACCGCCGAAATATTTGGTACTGAATTATCAAAAAATCTTACTTATGTTTTCAAGGATTCACTAAAATTTGCTATATCAACTTATCATGGTTGTACAGTTTCGTATACAACATCAACAGCTTTAGATTCAGAATATATTTCGGAAGAAACAATGTTAAAACAATTACTAAATATTCATTTAGCTATTGAAAATCTATCAATACAAGGTAACCAAACCCGTTTATTAATAGTAGGGCCTAAAGATAGTGGTAAATCAACAACTGCTAGAACTTTAGCTTCTTATTCTTTAAAAACATCTGATAAATTGCCAATGTTAGTTAATCTAGATCCTTCCTTACCACATTTTGCCATCGCTACTCAGTTAACAGCTGCAAAATTGTATGATCTTTTAGATGTTGAAACATCAACTATTGGAGAAACTGCAACTACAGGTCCAGGTACTAATATTTATAAACCTCAAATTCCGCTTGTGAAAAATTTTGGACTTGAAAATTATAATGAGAATTTAGAACTTTATAAATGTTTAATATCTGAACTTTCCTTCGAAGTTAACCAAAAAATTAATGCTTCACTAACCGATACTGGTTCTATTATTATTGATACACCCGCTTTCAACATTTCTGACTGGAAATTAATTCAACATATAGTAGACTCATTTCAAATAAATACCATTTTAGTAGTTGGTAATGAGCGTTTACTTGTTGACTTGCGTAAAAAACTAAAAACTGATTCTAATAATGATAATGTATCAACTTCTTTAAATATGATTAAACTTGCACGTTCAAGTGGTTGCGTTGAAAAAGAACCAAAATTCGAACGTCAATTACAACAAAGATCAATTAAGCAATATTTTTATGGTGTTGAGCGTGCACAACTTAACCCATATACCTTTCATGCATCAGTAAAAGATTTCATTCTTCTACGACCACAAGAACAAGAAAACGATGTTGCATTTTTGGACTTTATGAATGGTGATGCTGAAGATGATGATGATGATAATAATAAGAGCTATATTAATGGTAATGAAGAGGATAATGATGAAGATTACGATCCTATGTCTCAAACAATATCAAAAAACGTTGTTAAAAAGAAACACAATTGGAAGTATCAAAATATGTTTACTATATTAAATGATCCTAAGGAAACAGATTTAACATATGCTGTTCTTGCAATAATTGACAGTAAAGATATAGATTTGGTAAAGATAATGTCAAATAAAATGGATTCTAAAGAAAAGTTGATACAATTAAGTAAGAATATTACATCCAAAAACGTTTTGGGATTTTCATACGTCTCTGGTTTTGACGAAAAAACTGGTAAATTAAAACTATTGATTCCTTCTCCTGTAACTACTATGCCTGGTAGTATTATGATTGTAACTCAAATGAGGTATCAAGAATGAAAAAAAATACTCTTTTTAATTATATAATTATGTAAAATTATTTGTAAAAAAATTAAATAAAAATATTTCTATTTAATTTACAATTTATATTATTTATTCTTCGGCATAATTAATTCTCCTACCACTTCTGGTCCTTCTTGAGTTAGAAAATGTTTCAGGCACAATTTTGGTTTGTTTACCTGAAGACTGATAATCTGCATTATCATTATCTTGTACTTTCCTCCTCTTTCGAAGTTTATCTGGCTCGATTGTTTTCTTTTGTAACACATTTAATTCTTGTAATACATTGCCATCTCTCTTTTTCAACGTCTTAGTAACGTGCAAGCCGTTTTCAGCTCTCCACTTAGCTCGTATTATTTCAGCTACTAAATCAGTGTAATCATCTGGAATATAAGCAGTTTTTATTACTTTATTAGCAGTGTCGTTATCAAGCTTATTGAAAAGATCAGCTGGTAGTGTTAATTTTCCATTCCAGACTGAAATATTCCAATTTCTTATCTTACCAATGTGATTGATAACAGTTTGTGATAGCTCCGATATAAAATACAAAGAGTCATTGTATTCTTCATCAATTTCTTTCAGACTAACTCCTTCAAATTGTTTAATCCTTTGACTTAAATAATATAGAAAAGAAGCATTTTCTGAAGTTAATATTAATTTTAATGAAAAAACTATATAAGTTAATGCAAATTCGAACATTTCCTTGAATTTTATTGATTTTTGATTTTTAATTTCTTCATCAGCCGTCTCCTCGGTTATAGATTTGTAAGTAAGATAAATATCTTTAAACTCTGGGTGAATGGCTAACATGTAAAGTAATCTAATATATGATTTTTCAAAATCCATAGTATTTTTATTGCTATGGTTTTGTTTAGCAAAAGAGGCTTTGATCCACGTAATGGTTTCAGATTTTAAAGTTAGATCAGGTTCATGTGCTGAAAAGAATATAAGTGATAAAAATCTTTTGGAAATTCTATTTTGAGTTAATCTTTTCTTTAGCTTGGTTGAAAATTTTGATCTGACCTGAAGTTCCACATCTTGAATTAATAAAATAAGCCGGTTAATCCTACGCTGATCAATAAACGGATCATATACTGAGATTTGTGAGATTTTAAGTAATTGAATTCCAGCATGTAATCTTAATCTTGAACAAAAGTTTGAAGGGGTATCTTCAGTAGGGACTATTTCCCCTCCCCTGTTAATGAAAGAAGATAACATACTTAAAATTGGCTTTGATAAAGTTTCAATATCTTCTACTGGATCATCCTTTGCACTTATTAACCAATTGGTCAATAATTTCATAGCTAATATTTTAGATAAGCACTCTTTGTTTTCAGAGTTATAATACAAGTCATTATCAGTAATCCAGTTAATTTTGGTTTCATCATCCTCTTCGGTTGTAACACTTTTTTCTTTCTCAGCTTTACTATTTATATTATGATTTTTAAGAAGAACTTCACTGGCTAAAAATTTGCTAAGCTCTTCCTTGATATGATCCACAGATAATAAATCATATATAAATAGCATTGAGAGGGACGACAAATGAGTATTAAATTTGGATGAATGAATATTTAGTGGCCATATTTTATTAACTATTCCTGTAAATAAACTTCCTTTGAGTGGACCTGTTATATAACTAGTAACTTTAATTGCATATTTAGCTTCTAAAATTGTACCTTTAATTGATAAATCGTACAATGTTTCATAAAATGTTTTACTTAATTGAATCGAATTGTTCTTTTCTAGGTAGTTAGATATAGTATTGAGATCTCTCCAGCAGTCATTTGAGATTCTGGGTTGGTTTAGATCTAGTTTATCTACATGTACAATTATTGAATCACCTAGTTCTTTGATATGGGACTCTAACACACTGGGACATATTTCAGAAATATCATTTAGAGTTAATCTTGCAGCTTCATGTAAATCAGATAAAGTATCATTATTAAAGATAACTAGTTCTGGAATATTACTTATATTGTAAAAAATATTTGAGCATCTTAGCAGCAAAAGTTTGATTACATTATACATTCCAGTTGAATTTAATCCACTTCTATTAGAATTCAAAGTTTTTGGGTCATTAACTCTATTAAATAGTTCTTTCATACTGCTTACGATAGTGTCATAATTTGAGTTTTGAGTAGCACATAATTTTAATAGACGAAAAAATCTTTTATTATTTAATTCCAAAAAATAATTCATATATAGATCAAAATTATATGATGGAGGGAAACTTCTTGATATCCACTTGATAGCATGGTTTATCTGTTCTTGTTTATCGATTGAATCTAATTCACTTTCTATTACGGATAATAATTGTAATATAACTTTAGATAATTGTGTTTGGCGTTTGATTATTGCTAAGAAAGCAGTTTGAGCCTTCTTAGATAATAAAGAAATCAATGATAATAAGTTATTAACACGAATTTTATTATCTGATTCGAAAGGGATGATTTTTTCAAATAAAGCTAAGTCAACTTCAGAATTAACAATATTATCATTAATATAGATAAGATCTAAAATTCTACTTGGAATCTTATCAGTAAAATCATTTGTACTTATCTTTTTAGAAACATTTGCAAAATTATATAGAGTTGCTAGAAATTGAATAATTTCGTTTCTAATTGAAATGTTTTTTTCACGTAATAATTTTAATAAAGTATCCATTACAGTTTTATTTAAAATATTCTTTAAAAAGGTAGATGGTTTAAGTTTTGTTAATTCAACTATTGTGTTCAATCTTACTCTTTCATTTGAATCTATCATAGTTTTTAATATACCATTAACAATATCGCTAGTAATATCATTTCTGGCTTCTAGTATTGGAGCTAAATTATTAAGCCAAGTTATACGAATATCAATTGAGATGTCTAAAGATTTTTTAAGCCAATTCATATAAATTCCCAAATATGTTGTTGGAAAATTTATCCTAGAAGGTTGAATTGCTAATATTTTACTTGTTGTATCAGTTGCCAAAATTCTTATTCTCACATCATCTGCTTCTAATTCATTATCTAATAATCCTAAAACTGATGTTAAAATTTCAGGTACAAATCTCCATAATTCAACTGCTAAATTATGAATTTTTTTCATTTGAACTAAATCAATTTTAGATAATTTATTAGAAGAATAAATATTTTCATTATTATTATCATTATCAGAATCATCATCGGAATTTTCTTTGGTTGAATCATCAAAGTCACTAGTTAAATCAAGTTCTCCATTTTTATTAGTAGCTTCTAATATCATTTCAGAAAAGAAGAAAGTTACAAACCTTGAAATTTTGTCAGAATTAATTTCACATAAAGCTAAACTAATTTCAAAACCTGGTACTTTAATATTTGATTGATTTTTCAAATTTCTTGAATTTGCCAAGAATTTGTTGAAAATTAATTTTAAAGTATTCATGTCTAATTGGTTAACTTCACTTATAATCTCACTAAGAATATCGATAAGTAATTGTTTTAATGAATCAATGTCAAATGATTTATTTGAAGATAATGAATAAAAGATTTCAAAAATTTGAGGAATTAATTTATCCTTTGTTGATAAATCTGTAACTAAAGCAATCAATTTAACTTCTGTAATTATTTCTAATAATTTAACATAATTTTCATAATGAGGTGATTCAGTATCTGATAAATTATTAAATTGTTGAATAAACAATTTGAAAATATTAGTTAAATCTGAATTATTATAAGGTGCATCAGGAGCATACAACCTTAAAATATTAGCTAAGCAACAAGAAACATAAATTTGAACTCCTTTATTTGAATGTTTTATAAGTTTTTTATTTATTAAATCATCTTTTATAGTTTCTAATGAGATTAAATCAACTTTATCTTGATCTAATGATGAAAGCTCATCGTTTAACGCGTTCAAACGATTCAACAATTCCTTTGTTGGGATGGGTTTTGAAATTGTTGAAAGGATATCCTTTTTGAATTTCAATCTTTCACAACTAACCATACTCCTTTGAAATATAAGAATTATAACCACAGAATGAATAGATAAAATAACGAATAAATAGAAACAGAGCCGTAATTTGCAAAATACAACAAAAATTACCCATTTTTGAAAACTGAAAGATCAACAACAACTAACAAAAAAAAAACTACGCGTTGCTCTTACGTAATCAATCTAGGGTGAGTTTTGGAAGATCATCATGTTTTTTTTTTTTTTAGATTAAATTATACAAATAAATATAATAAACAATCATATTTATTGATGGAGTATATAAATATTATTAGTTTACATTTAATTTAATTTTGTTTTTTCTGTATACATTTATTTAGACAATACAATCAAAATGTTTTTATCCTTTTTGAAATCTAGATATTCTAGCTTGTCCAATAACTTTTCATCATCTTCTAACTCTCCATCTTCATATAATGTTACATTCAAACTAACGGGACAAATCATCCTCTTACAAATACTCTACTATTTAACAGCAATAATATCTTTTTATATAACGGCAATGCTGTTAGGGTGGAATTTTGAGTTAAGTTGGATATTTTCATGGTCAATTATAACAATTGAAAATAGTGTAGGTTTAACATTAATGTTTTTATGGTTACTAAATGTTTTATTTTCAGTAATTTTAATTACTTTTATTATTGGTAGATCTAAATTAGTATGGGATTTTGCATTAACAATTCATTTTATTAATTTTATTATAATATTATTTGTCTCTGGCTTCCCAAAAAATATTTATTGGTGGTTATTACAATTGATTAGTGTGATATTAATGATGATATTAGGTACATATACAACTAGATGGGCTGAATTAAGGGATACATTTTTTGATCAGTCATTAGATATCGAATTGGTTGATGTAAACAAATAACTAAGAAATAAAATAATAATAAAGAAATAAAAATTGTATATATCTATATATAGGCGATTATAAATAAAAAATTATGATCTTAAAAATTCTAACAATTTGTCCTTCCCTTTCTGTTGAATTAATTTTTTAATAAGTAAAAATTCTTTGATTTCATCATCAGTAAATGATTTATCCATTACTTTTAATTCATCATTAGATACTTTTAATAAATTTTGTAAATTTAATAATTTGAATTCATTATCAAATAATGATTTTTTACTTAATTGACTCAAACTTATCACATAATCTTTCAAATTTGGTTTAAGATTCATTAGAGTTTGAAAATTTTTGTCATTTTCATTGATTTTTTTAATCTTTGTTGAATTTATAAAATTTAATATTATATCTTCCTCGTTAACTTGAAATGTTAAATTACTATATTTTAAATTTAAATTGTTTTCATTATGTAATAATTTAATCTCCTTTTTTAGATACTTTAATTTATCTTCAATATTAATAATTTGAATATGTGAATTGATTGGTAACTTACCAGATTTTTCAAAATTTTTAATATTTGAAATTGGTATTATTTTTTGATTTTTAAATTTTCTAATTTCTGTAGATAAATTGTCAACGTGATTTGGACATTTCCATTTAGAACCTAATTTTTTAACACTTGGTAAAGGTGGATCTAAACAATCAAGATGCCAAGATAATGAGCAATAATCACAGTTTATAATTGCTTTATTTATACCACTCTCTCCACAATAATAACAAAAATATGGATTATTATTCTTATCATAGATACCGTTTAAAGGATCATCGAATTCTTTAATTAATTGTTTATAAGATTTTGTTGGTTTAAAAGATTCATCATTATAGTCGCCTAATTTATCAGTTGAAATACCTTGAAATGATTCAATTATTTCTTTTGGTAACTGAAATGAAATTGGATCTTGAAATATTATATTATCAAATAATTTTGAGAAAATACCAACATTTAACATTAAATTATTTGCTTTTTCTTCAATAGTTTTCTTTTTAATACATTCTTTACAGTACCAATAATCTGGTAAGTTATTAGAATCTATTGGTGGGTTAATACATTGAAAATGATATGATTTTGGACATGATTCACAACATAAAAACATTCCCGTCATCCCACAACATGAACAATAATCATTATTCAAGGCAGTGGAATCAGCATCAGGAGTTGCAGGAGCTGAAATTGAATTTTTGTTCGAATTAGAATTTGAACTTGGATTGGATTGTAAATCTTGATTAAAAATTTGATCTAATTTTAATTCTTTCGGTACTGATAAAAAAGATTTTAATTTCAAGTTTTTATTTGATTGTTGTCTTATTTTATTAGATTGACTTTTTTTTGATATTTTATTATCATTAGTAATAATCTCCGTATTGTTTATTCGTTTCAAACTAGATCGAATATTACTAAAATTAGTTGATTTTTCAATCTCATTTGAAGATTTAAGGGAGTTTTTATATTCATTTAGTTCATTTATAGATAAATCTTCTGATTTTGTAGCACCTCTTTTGAAAGTTCCAAATTCTTTCTTAATTTTAACAGTTGGTGGATCTTCTAATCTTTGACCAGTTACTATATTTGAATTGGATAATACAGGTTCAACAAATCCTACTTCTACCAAATCATCATCATCATCATCATTATCCTTACCTAACAATTGTTTGGATCTAAGCCTACTTGTTCTTTCCATCATTATATTTAATAAGGAATATTAAGAAAAAGTTATTTTTGTCTATTATTTTCTCCCTAATTTATATTGTATAGAATGTAAATATTAATTATAACTAAACGTGTAAAGTTGTAGAGGTTGTAGAGATTGATTTTAACATGTTTTTTTGAATTCTCAGCGTCGAAAAATAATTTTTATATCTTCAACATATTTTTCAATTACTTCTTATACATTTTTATTTATACAATTTCTTTATAATTTACCATTAGAAATGCTTTAAGAATCCAATTATAAAAGTAATTTAGACTTTTTAATAAATATGAAACTTTTAGTGGAAAATAAAATTAAATCAACATGTTAAGTATATACGCATAGTGCTTTAAAGAAAGATTTATTTGCAGGTACTGACAAAAATAATCATATCAAATTACAGAAAAAGAATCTTATAATTTCAATGGATTTAGTATCTTTAAGTATTTTCCCATGAATTATTTGATGATAAATGGTATTGTCAGAAGATTATACTGTTGGTGGAGATATAAATTATTGGAGTTTTTATCGAACGGCCTAATGGCCAACGACCGAAATGAGTTCGTTTCAAAAAATTTTGAAGGGAAGATTGAAAAACACGTACAAGCTAATATGATAACCAAGTTGATAATATAGTATATCTGGGGCAGCATTGGTCACTAGAGATCTAAGTATTTACCTTGAGAGCATTCAACGCATATCTTTTACAAATTGATAAATTGGAAATAAAATAGTGGTCACAATATCATATAAATTGTTGAGATCGATGTATTAATATTAAAAGTAGAGCATAGTCATATTTCATGAAAATCATTCAACAAGTTGAAAAGAAATTTATTATAATAGTTAGCCCCCAATTAGAACAAGTTTTTATTTCAAACGTGAACATAAAGAACTGTATGAATGAATAAATTATGTTTCTATAATAAATAATGATATTATTAATCATATTAAAATACTGTATATTTAATAAGAATCAAGGATCATCATAAAACCCGATTTATATGAAGTTATAATTATATTTTGAAAAATTCTGTAAGATTTTTACTACCAGAAAAATATTAGTATTCATACAAAGATGAATTTATGGTGGTCAAATTGACATGGCCAATAAAATATACATATGTAAAGAAAAGAAATGAGTTTTAGTAAACTAATGCATTTATTCATTGACAACCAATCATTTGGTATAAGAAACTTATTTATTTAATGCTTCTGATGAAACTTATTGATATATTGAAGTTAACTCCATATAATAAATATAAAACACTCACACAACAATTGCAGTGTCATAAATAAAGTAGTAGTGCTTTTGTGCCTTCCTAAATAGGCAACCGCGCTTAATTTACGGGTTCGTCTCCCTTTCCAAGAGTTTTTCATTGTTGATTTTTGCTCTATTTTCGATTTTTTAACATTATTTTATTACATTCTTTGTTGACTCATTTTGCAGTAAATATACATTTGAAATATATTTAATTTAACTTTTGATTTTTTTTTTCTTTCTATTTACTGCTTTTTCAAATAATTTCTCTTTCTTTATATACATTTCTATTTAAATAATCAAATTCTTTAAGTTATTCTTACTAACTTAATTAAATTAAATATAGTAATAATTAATAAATAATGCTTAAAATAGCTAAAAGATTTTACGGTTCAATGGAAATTCCAAAAGATAAATTAAAATATATTCCAAAAACAGGTATTTATCCAAAAGGTTTTAAAGTTGGATCAATTGCAACAAATGTTAAAAAAAATGGGTTACCAGATTTAGCATTAATTTATTCTTCAAAACCATGTAACGCAGCTGGTGTTTTTACAACTAATAAATTTAAAGCTGCACCAGTTTTAATTGATAATGAAAATTTAAAATTGAAGAAAAATGAAAATTTTAATTCAATTATAATTAATTCAGGTTGTGCAAATGCAGTTACTGGTGAAGGTGGTTTAAATGATGCAAAAGAAATTATTAATTATGTTGATAAAATTTTAAATAATCCAATTTCTTCAAATAAAATTTCAAATACTTTAACAATGTCAACAGGTGTTATTGGACAAAGATTACAAATGGATAAAATTAAAAATGGTATTAATAATATAACTAAAAATATTGGATCAGATCATGAACATTGGTTAAATTGTGCAAAGGGTATAATGACAACTGATACATTTCCAAAATTAATCTCACGTAATTTTGAAATTAATGGAATCAATTATTCAATTTCAGGTTTATGTAAAGGTGCTGGTATGATTTGTCCAAATATGGCAACTTTATTAGGTTTAATTATAACAGATGCACCAATTGAATCTAAAACTTTAAATAAATTATTAAAAGAAAGTGTTAATAAATCATTTAATTGTATTTCAGTTGATGGTGATATGTCAACAAACGATACAATTTTAGCATTATCAAATGGTGAAAGTGGTGGAAATTTAATTACTGAATCATCAAATGAATTTAAATTATTTGAAAAAAATTTTAAAGAATTATCAATCGAATTAGCAAAATTAGTTGTTAGAGATGGTGAAGGTGCAACTAAATTTATTACAATTAATGTTAAAAATGCTAAAAATGATATTGAAGCTAAAATGGCAGCAAATTCAATTTCAAATTCTGCATTAGTTAAAACTGCAATGTTTGGTAAAGATGCAAATTGGGGTAGAATTTTATGTGCAATTGGTTATTCAAATATTGATGTTGATCCAAAGAAAACTAATGTTTCATTTATACCAACAGATGGTAGTGAAGAATTAAAATTACTTGTTAATGGTGAGCCTCAAATTGTTGATGAAGCTAGGGCAAGTCAAATATTAGAACTTCAAGACTTAGAAATTGAAGTTGATTTAGGTCTTGAAGGAAATGGTAAATGTCAATTTTGGACTTGTGATTTATCTCATGATTATGTTACAATTAATGGTGATTACAGATCTTAGATATATAGGATCATCTGGTATGTATTTAGCAATACAATATATATATATATATATATAATATAATTCATATTTAAATAATATAATAAATAACATGAATTTATAAAAATAGAAGTCAACGGCTCAATGTTTTCCACGTTTTGATGAAAAATAAAAATAAAAATAAAAACGTGTCGAGTTGCAAAAATTTTGTCAACACTTTTTTTTTTCTTTTTTTGCTTCATCGGATTTCTCTTTACGTGTTGTTTTTGTTGTTTTCGTTGTTTTTGTTGTTTTTGTTGTTTTCGTCGTTTTCGTTTGTTTTATTCTTTTTGTCTGTTTTATTCTTTTTGTCTGTTTTATTCTTTTTGTCTGTTTTATTCTTTTTGTCTGTTTTATTCTTTTTGTCTGTTTTATTCTTTTTGTCTGTTTTATTCTTTTTGTCTGTTTTATTCTTTTTGTCTGTTTTATTCTTTTAACTTAATTGATTTATTTCATCTTATTCTTCTTTTATCTTATCTCTTCTACCTCTTTTGAACAAAACAATATAAATTAAACACTTAATACCCTAAAATATGTCCTTCACAGATAGAGAACAACCAAAAACAATTTGTCTTTTCGATGTTGATGGTACCCTTACACCAGCTAGATTAACCGTTTCACCAGAAATGAAACAATTATTAAAAGAATTACGTAAAAAATGTGCCATTGGATTCGTTGGTGGTTCAGATTTTGCAAAACAATTAGAACAATTAGGTCCAGATATTTTACAAGAATTTGATTATTGTTTCTCTGAAAATGGTTTAACAGCTTTTAAATTTGGTAAAGCTTTACCAGCTCAATCTTTTATCAAATGGATTGGTGAAGATAAATATAATGAATTATCAAGATTTATTTTAAGATATTTAGCAGATTTAGATTTACCATTTAGAAGAGGTACATTTATAGAATTTAGAAAAGGTATGATTAATGTTTCACCAGTTGGTAGAAATTGTACTACAGAAGAAAGAAATGAATATGAAAAATATGATTTACCAAATAATGTTAGAACTGATATGGTTAAAGCTTTAAAAGAAAATTTTAAAGATTTAGATTTAACTTACTCAATCGGTGGTCAAATTTCATTTGATGTTTTCCCAACTGGTTGGGATAAAACTTATTGTTTAAGACATTTAGAAGATGAAAAATTCGATAAGATTCATTTCTTTGGTGATAAAGCTTATAAAGGTGGTAATGATTATGAAATTTATACTGATGATAGAACAATTGGTCATTCTGTTAAATCACCAGAAGACACAATGGCACAATTAAAGGAAATCTTTAACTTATAATCAATTAATTATTAAAAAATTTAACTTAATTCCTAACTATTAAATTATATATATAGATTAATAGTAAATCAAATTTTATAATAATTTCTTATTTCATTGTAATTTACCCTTAAATTCTTTAGATATAATACCGTAAAAAAAAACAAATTAATAAATAAGTAAACTAACTAACTAACTAACTAACTAACTAACCTTGCATATGCCAATACTAAAGAAAATGTACCTGCACAAACACCAAATAACCATTGAAAAACAGTAGTTTTAACACTATCGATTTGAACTTTTAAATTATAAATTTCTTGATTAATTCTTGTATCAGTTTCTTTAATTTTCAAATCATAAATACTACTTTCTTCTCTAATTCTACCTTTCTCCAAACTTAAATCTAATCTAACACTACTTAAACTCTTATCAATTTCCTCTTTAAATTTAATTCTCATTTTTTCAAGTTCACTCCTTAGTCTTTCATTTTCATTTTTAATAGAATTAAAATCACTTTTATCAATCATTTGTAATTCACCCTTTAATTTTGCAAAATCAACTTTTTGTTTATATGACATTTTATTCAAAACTTCTCTGCTAATTAAATTTGATGCATATAATTCAATACCATCATTAATAGAATCTGCAATTATAGTACTTGCAACCCTTGCTTGCTCTTCGGTAAATTTACCATCTTTCATAATGTCCTCTATAAACATTTGCGTATTAAATTTTGGTCCCTTAATAGCATAATTAAAGCTAGTATTATGGAAACTCCTTATACCAATTTTAACAAGCCTTGTAATCATAATTTATGTTGTATTTGTATGGTTTTTTGATTCAAAAAAATGAGTAATAAAAGATTAAATTACAACGATGGCAAAATTAATACGTTAGTACTATAATATAACTGAAACAAAATCTATTTATTCATGTAAAATAATCTTATTATCAATTTTATATTTGATTACGTAATCTATAGCTTATATTTTGAGTAAATTTCTTTTCAAGGAGTTTAATGTTGTTAATAAAACTTTTAAATTTAATATTGTCATACTTTTAATAGATAATACCAATGTTATATTAAGCTAATTTAAAAGAAGAACTAAAATTGAAATGAAATATAGGAATTTTGACCCAGAAACTAATCAGCCAATAAGTGCCTTGAAATTATTGGAAAAGTTAAATAAGGATTCAAATTTTGAGTTGGATACTATAAATATAACAGAAGCAATTACAAAGTACAATAATAATTATAATAATGATGGTAATAGAGAAAATTCAAATAAAGATATTACCAAAAAAATTCTTAAAAGGTATGAAAAAATTGCTAAATTATCTAATATGAAATCTATTCAAAAAAAAGGTATGAATAAAACTCCTCAAATTCTAGACTCTAAAACAATACCAGAATATGAAGACTATTTAAATAATAGATACCCATTAGCAAATATTAAAACTAACGAAAAAATATCGAATTTATTAACTACTAGAATTAAAGATTTAATGAACAAATAGTTAAAATATTATTTATAATTGATAAATATGTAATTTAGCTAATCTGTAATGTATATTATAATATAAAATATGTATAAAATATAATATTAAGTAATATCAAATAAATCTTAAAAAACATGGAATATGAAAAATGTAAATTGAAAAACGAAAACAACAAGATTAAACACCATAATAGAAAAAAAAGACTATTTAAATTTAAAAATATATAAGTTTAGAGATTAAAATCAAAATAAATGAAATTATTCATAGATTGCAGAATATCCATATAAACCTGAAAATATGAAAAAAGCAAATGCACCACCTAATAAAATTGTTCTTAAACTAATTTTTGTTGAAACAAATTGACCTGCTACAACTGCTAATAAAGTACATAAAGCATGACCGACACAACCACCTAAAACAATCATAATCCAATCACCACCTGCAGCCATTGCAATTGTTGTAATTTGACTTCTATCACCCCATTCACCTAAAAATGTCATTGAAAAAGTTTGAAACCAAATTGGTGATGAAATATAAGAAATTAAATTTGCAAGTCTTTTTTTCCAAGTTAATTTGCTTTCAATTATTATTGAATCATTATTATTATTATTATTATTATTATTATTTTGATTATTAGATGTATTATTAACTATATTATTACCCTTTTCAATATCTGAAGATAACTCATGTAATTCAACAGCTGCAATTTCTTCTTCAACTTCTGCTAATTCTTCTTCAACGCCTTGATTCTTATCAACTGATAAACCTTCACGTAATAAATTAATACCAAAAACTACAAATAAAATAGCAGCTGCAGATCTAGTTAATTTTGGAGATAACAATTGAGGTAATATATGACCTATAGCACCTGATAAAATAGTCATTAATATTAAAGCACTTGATGCAGCTGAGAAAACAATCATACGAGGATAACGCATGGCCATAATTGCAGCAATTAAAAATGTTTTATCACCAATTTCACTAACAATAATCATTGAAATTGATAAATAAAATGAATAAAATGGAGATAAAGTTTCACTTTTATCTGATGGTGATGGATCATTTGAAGTTGCTGTTGAAGTAGATGATAAGGTATCAGAATATCCTTCAGGTGCTGTATTCACAAGATCATTATCTTTAGGACTTGAATTTTGAATTGTTACTAAATCTGGATCAGTTGAAACAATATTTGCTGGTGGTGGATAAACAGCTAATACTGATGTTAATAATAAAGAACTATATAATAATTTAAAATATTTCATTTTTTTAGACTTTTAAAAACAAATAATCAGATCCCGATTGTTATTCTTGTTGTTAATATTATTTTTTATATTTTTCAATAACTAAAATTTCCAAAAATTCACAATATAAGAAAAAAGGTAAAGAAAAGAAGTGAAATGAAAAAAAGTAGATAAAAAAAAAAGGATCAAACTTTATTCTAAATGAAATAAATTAAAATAAAACAGAAGATGAAAAATGTTGTAAAAGAATAAAAAGTAAAATGAAAATTCAGTTTTATTGTATAACCGAAACATAGTCAATTCGTTCATTGTGATAAATAAATGTTCCGCTTCCTTAGCAATAAAATTTTGTAATTTATTAAACAATAAAATTCAAAAATTCAGCTGAACACGTTTTCAGTAGCGCACAATATCCAATGAAAACCAGCCAATTGACAATTACAGCTATTATACTGAATTTGGTAATGTTATTGATAGGTTATCATTGTTACTTAATAGTATAATTGAACTAATGAATAAATATAATATTGTAAAAAAGATGTATATATAAAACACTATAGTATATAATATATAAAATATGTATGTATATAATATAGAGAGTTAAAAAGAATGAAAAAAAATTTAGAATTTTAAACACATTTTTTTTTAAAAAAAAAAAAAGTTTAATTATAATGTGTCATAATAAGAATTATTGAAAATTGAATAACTAAATAATTAAATAATTGAATAATTGAATAATTGGACAATCATAACAATTGTTATGGTTTAGAGTTTATGTTTTTGATGTTACGTTTTTATATTGTTTTTAAAAGGAGCATTTGTTTGATCTTTTTTTTTGTTTTTTTTTTCTTGAAGTTTTGATTGATTTTGTTTTTGTTAATAAATATGCGTTCCGATAATTGATAATTGATTTGATTATTGATTATTTTTTTTAATATATTTTACATATATTTTTAGGTATTTTAATCATTATCATTATTATTATTATATTATTATTATAATTATCAATGCGTGAATTAATTTTAAATCTATGTATTTTCTTCAATCTTCATTTAATGACCATAGAATGCTTCTTTTGGAATTGGATTGTTAATAACTTCACCACTCTTAATTTCAGCACCTTCATACCAACCACCATGATTTAATCCACCATCTAATAATCCGTGTTCAGTCTTATATTGTCTAATTCTTTCTATCATTAATGGTTTGAAATTTTTAACTAAACCTTGATATGGCCAACTGAAAGCTTCACCCATAGCACAAATTGAATGACCACAAACTTTATATGTTAATTCTAATGCTTGATCAATTTCTTTTTCATTTGCTTGACCAACTGCTAATCTATCCATCATTCTTGATAAATATGTTGAACCTTCTCTACATGGTGTACATTGACCACAAGATTCATGCTTATAAAATGCTAATAATCTTTGTATACCTTTAATAACATCAGCTTGTTTATTCATAACAATAACAGCAGCAGTACCTAAACCTGAACCAGCATTTCTTAAAGCATCATAATCCATAATTTGATCTTGACAAGTTTCAGCATTTAAAATTGGAGTTGAGGAACCACCTGGAATAACTGCTAATAAATTATCCCAACCACCTTTAACACCACCACAATGTTTTTCTAAAATTTCTTTTAATGGAATGGACATTTCTTCTTCGAAAGTACATGGTTCATTAACATGACCTGAAACACAGAATAATTTAGTTCCTGAATTTCTTTCTCTACCAAAAGAATTAAACCAATCACCACCTCTTCTAAGAATTGTTGGAGCAACTGCAACAGTTTCAACATTTGTAACAGTTGTTGGTCTACCGAATAAACCAACACCTGCTGGGAAAGGTGGTTTCATTCTTGGTTTACCAGCTTTACCTTCCATTGATTCAATTAAAGCAGTTTCTTCACCACAAACGTAAGCACCCATACCTCTATGAATATAAACATCAAAATCATAACCTGAACCACAAGCATTTTTACCTAATTTACCATGTTTATAAGCTTCATCAATTGCATTTTGTAAAATAACAGTTTCATTATAAAATTCACCTCTAATATAAATATAAGCAGCAGTTGCATTCATTGCACGACCTGCAAGTAAAGCACCTTCAACTAATTTATGTGGTTCTTTTCTAATAATTTCTCTATCTTTACAAGTACCTGGTTCACCTTCATCTGCATTAATTGCAACATATCTTGGACCAACATTTTTTTCCCATCCTGGTGGATTCATAAAAGACCATTTTAAACCAGATGGGAAACCTGCACCACCTCTACCTCTAAGACCAGATTTTTTCATTTCATCAATAATCCATTTATCACCTTTAAGAATAATTTCTTTAGTTTTATACCAATCACCAATTTTTTCAGCTGTTTTTAAATCCCATGGTTCTTTACCATATTTATCTGAATTTTGTAAATATAAATTTTGGAAAATTCTATCTTTATCTTTTAAACCACCATGAACTCTATTTGGTGTTGATTCAATAGTTGCAAATAAACGTTTACTACCAATACTACGAATAGTAGAAGTTGTTGATTTATTAACAAATGAAAGCATTGTTATTTAATTGTTTGATAAGAAAATGATTCTTACTTTTAATTAGAAATGAATTAAAAACTTAAAAATTCAAATTAAATAGAATAAAATATAATAAAGTAGTTAGAACAAAAAAAAAATAGGTAAAATCAAACAAAATACATATATATATTATAAGAACACTACTCACTTAATAAAAATCAATACTTTTTACAATAGAAAAAGCGACGTTGTTTTGGTAATTCGCTCAATACCACTGGCTATTTATTTATGTATTAGCAAAAGTACAAAAATTGTTTATAAAATTATGTAATCAACATATTAAAAAAAAGTTCCCCTCATTTAAAAAAAACTAAATAAAAATAATTAAATAAATAAAAATAATTAAATAAAAATAATTAAATAAAAATAAATAGAAAAAAAAAAAAAAAAAAAAAA